>CAUJNA010002090.1:585734-638234 GCA_963377175.1 Effrenium voratum | reverse complement strand
TGCCGTTTGTGCTTGCAAGCTTGAGTGGCCTAAATGGTCCATGGGATTCCTCAGCAGAGGCGAACAGCGGTCTTAACATCCTAATTTGGGAACTCGGGTTTGGCGTGTTTTATTCCATGAGTCTGCGTCCCGCATCCAGCCACGAATTCAAGCCACTCGATGCAACAATCAAGCATGAACTCAACCGCATGTTTATGTTATTCCGGGAGTTGATTCCCCATTCTTTGCAGCCATCGTTCTTTTCAAAAACCAGCCATTTCTCCAGGGTTTTTGGTGGTTTTCCAGAAAGAAGGATCCCTGGAAAGAATGGGGAAGTTACTCCTAGAGTTATCCTTTTCTTCTTTGTGGATTCCATGTTGATGCCATGCACTTTTAATATTTTCAGGCTCACTTTGTAAATATGAACCAGATTCTAGAAACTGATTTTGGGGTTGGGTGGGGGCAAAAGCTGAGGTAGCAAAATGAGGCCCGGTCAACAGTACTGGTAGTCTTTGGCATGGAAACCACACTCATCCCCCTCCCCTCACCCCCCCCCCAATTATGTGTACAGTATTTATATATATACATATATATATATATACATATTATAACATATTCATTTATCTATTTATTTATTTATTTATGTATTTATTTACTTATTTATTGATTTACTTATGTGTATATATATATATATATTCACACGTATTGATATATACATTATATATATATATATACATACACACATCAGAAAACATGACCTCGGGGGACTGGTCGGCTCACTGGAGGCTGGTGATCAATGGCTCGGGGGCGCTGCAGAGCAAGGCGCCGGCGGGTGTCGTGTGGGTTGTCGCCTTTATTGGGGGAGGGGGGGGGAAGGCTCTGGCGGGGGGCTCTTTTTTTTGGAGGGGGGGGGAGGAGGGGTGGGGGGGGGGGGGAGTTTTTTTTTGGGGGGGAGGGGTTGGCCGGGTTGGCGGGGGGGGGAGATGGGGGGGATGGATGGGAAAGGGGGGAGGGGGGTGTCCGGGGGTGCCATGGACACCTAAAGTCTATGTCTAAAAAAACCAACACCCTAAAAGAAGGAGGTGGCAAAATAAACCCTAAGTGTCCACCATACGGGTTTTTTGGGGGAAGGGGGGAGATGGGGGGGATGGGGGAGTGTCAGGGGGGAAGTGTCCTCCCCTCCCCCACTGGGCGGCTTTCCTTTGGGTGCCCTCTTGAATTGAACCCAAAGAAGGGAACTTTTTTCACATAGATCCTGACGCAAACGGGGGGGGGGATTTTTCGGGACCATTTCTCTGTCAGGTTCCATGTTAATTGGTGGGAGGGTCCCTCGTTTTTGGTATGTGTTCGAAGGGAAGCCAACAGGAGAACTGTTTTTTGGGCGGGGGGGTCCACTAGAAAACCATACCCGTGTCCACGCTCTCAGTGTTTTCTTTTTGAACCTGTGGGAAGTTAATAGGTCACGTGTCGAATCAAACTGGAGAAAAGGGAGTCTTCCAGTTGGTTTCTTTGACCGGCAAATCACCGAGAAAACATGTGCTTGTCTTCTGAATGCTCGTGTGCAGGAACGATATTGCGTATGGTTTTCATTTAGTCTCAGCCAGGTTTACTTCATCCAAGATGGCTTGTATGACACCCTGGGAGCACACCTGGAGCACTCCCATAGAAATTGCCGTATGTCGTCTGGGCCGCTTCAGGGTGTTCGGCGCACAACGCCGAGCTGATGCTTTGTTGACTGTCTTGGATGTTTATTTGATTCCTGCAAGTTCGCTTTTTCCTGGTGAATAGGATACTTCAGGCGCGATGGAGACAACATAAATTCTCTCCAAACTCAATCTGGTGTTCCTTCAAAGCGACCAAAACGGGGTTACCATCCAGTTGCTTCTCGTAGCGCCCACCGAGTCAAGTGCAAGTAATTGGCATTGGAATCTGAGATGATACAGGCTGCCCGGCCTCTTCCCGTGCTGTTCTCTGCGGGTTCCCAGGCGAAACCGTTTGCTGGCTGCATGAGACCTAAGTGATAGCATGTCTCGGCGGCTGATCTTGACAAGTCCCTGGCGATCTGTGCGATTCATGTGGTGTACATGTAGAGGGAGAGAGATACAGATTCATGTGGTATACAATTCTACCGTGTAACCGTGTAGCCTCATGGTTTTAGCAGATGGAACTCGCTTGAAGCAAGCTCAACCCGGAGTTGGGACGGAGCCTTTTCCGGATGGTTGAGACTGGCGTCCGACCTGTTCTCCCTTTAAAGGAATATGTCAAGATGCGGGGCGAATCGCATTGAGTTTCTTTTGGTCAGGCACGCTTTGCTGCCTGGTGGTTTACAGCCAAGTGACCGGTACCAAAGTCAGAAGGCCAAAACCGAAGAAAATACTGAGTCTCTGTTTTTCCCGCTATTGCCTTGCACAGGAAGGCAATTGGCCTGATGCAGATCAGGTAGTGCTCGGATCTCGGAGAGAGCGGGAGAGTTTGGAGCTGTTGGAAAGCCGGACGAGTGATTCACCAGACATATTCGCAAATGTTACATGATGAGTGCGAGCATGCGAGCAGGCAAGCACTGCATGGCTACATTTTGGCAGCGGTTTCCCTAAGTTCAGTCAGCTGGATCCAAACTTAATGATCCTGCCAGGTGGTCGTGGTTTTCTTTGTGGCATTCTGCCAGGTAGTCCCCCATTGCCCTGTTTGGTTCTCGATCTTGTAACTGTCTTCTTTTTAACCTAGTGTCTTGGCACCGGTTGCACAGAAATCTTTGGCAGATCCCCCATTTGCAGTTTGGGTAAGCTGAAAGGACTGGAAGGCAAGGAAGGGATCAAGGGAAGCCATTGCAAGGAGCTGGACCCCGAAACCCAACATGTAACATGAGTGCAAGCTTACCTGGGAGCAAAGTACCAAACTGTTCCCCTGAAGTTGTTGCACTCTGGTGACTGGTGTTCCTCTACAGATAAATCAGGCGCCACATGCGGTACTCAGCGTCCACTCTCTGGGGATATTTTCTTCCTGAAGCTCCCGAGCAGCAACAGGGGCATGCTATTGGTACCGACTGGTATCGGCGACTCGGCAAGCCACCCCAGGCTTTTTCTTTTCAGGAGCCTATCGTCCCAAAGGCCTGGATAAAAATGACCAACTGGAAAGCATTTGTTTGGGCTGAGGCAACCCGTGCTCCTTACCTTGAGGTACGCAAGGGGTCCTTTTTGTGGCGGTTTTTGCAGTAGGGATGATGGAGTAAGATTGGCAGACCCTTCATTTTGAACAGCCCACTTTGTGCAGCCATCCAAGAAACCGGGGGTTCCTTGGCATCCAGCTTCTTGATGTTTCGCGCCCCTCTGGCGAACAGGTCGACGGTTTGGCAAGTGCTGAGAGATACAAAGCGTCCGCCTCAGATCTTTGCTCCGCGTGACCATGATTTGCATCTGATCTCCAAAAGTCAGCGCCGGAGCACACTGCCATGCCTTGTTGCTGTGCTGGGCAACTCAGTCTGATGATCAATGCCCGGGCAGGGCATAAGGCCGTCAAGGGTGGCCTTCCTTCCTTTTTCCAAGGGGCCTGCAGGCTACAAGCCACCTAGGGCCCGCCCTGCCCGCCCGGGCAGGGGCCCTTTTCCTTGCACCCAGGCTTGGTTTGCTGACAAATTGGGCGTGACATATTTTTCGTTGCCCGCAACAAATGTGGCAGCCTGCCTTTTTTTTTTATTCAACCTGTTTGTTGGTCCTAAGAGTCTTGGCCGCGAGTCTTCTAAAATTTGAGCCATCTTTTTCACGTCGATCCCCTTTTCAGAGGCTGCCATGGCGTGATTCGTGAATCGGCTTTTGGACGTCCCAAGCTGTACGTCAAGCTGCCGATTCTTGTTTTTTTTAAGTATCCAGGTGGGTGCCCCATTGTATTATTGTTGATTTAGACATATTTCAGGTTGGCCCCCCTAAGATGCAAACAAAAGCAAGCATCCGTTGTTTTAGGTGCCCCCGAAGGTGCCCGACACAAGAAAAAGCCGGCACCAACTGGAGGACCTAACCTTTAAAACCACCCAAAAAAGGGAAGACCGTCATAGCCTTGGAAAAGGACAACCCCATTCCTCACATTTCAAAGGGGATGACTTTGATGGTCGAACCCTGCCATTTCAGTGGTCACCCCAAGGTCCAGCATGGCGTGTCTTTAAAAAATGGGCCAGACATGGCTGGCTTTAAGAAGGGGTTTGCATCTCCAGTTCTTTCCCCAGGCACTTGGTCTCTGGCACGGAGTCCCTGAAGCGGATCACCGTGTCCTTCGGCAGCGGAGCCCTCAGCGGGCGAGGAAAATTCTCCCCACCACCGTGGATGCGGCGAAACGGGTTTTACGCGTTTTGCCGCGTCTTCGGTTTCCTTGGTTTTGGAGGGTGTCCTTTTTGGACGGTTTAAAATGTAAGTCTTTTTGAACATCAGTCGTAGGAATGGAGTTGGGCAACAGACACGTGTGCTATGAGCATTTCTTGCTGGTGTGAAATTGGTAGGGAATGTGGTTGAATGAACCCAGTCCCCTTCAAGGAAACTACAAGGGATGGCTATAAGGGTCATTTCCTTATTCCAGCACCAGCAAATTTCCAGTCGCACTAATTCTCTCGTTTTGGCTTGTCGCGAGCTCGGCAGAGATTGTTCTTGAGGCCAAGGTTGGACCAATCAACGGATCGCCAAGCATGCAATGCAGAGTTGTCCAAAGCACTTAAGACATGGGTTCGGTTTGGGGGTTGTTTCATGTTTTGTGCAGCCCAGTTTCTCCACTGAAGTGGCGTTTTTGGAGAAAGATGTATTTAAGGTTTTATAATGCTTAGTACGTGTTTGCTTGTGTGTTTGTTTGTTTGTTTGTTTGTTTGTTTGTTTGTTTGTTTGTTTGGTACCCTTTGAGGGTGACACCAAAGGGACAACTACCCAAGATGGGGGGTTACATGTGTTGGCACAGTCGCAGCTGCAGGTCGGCAATATGTCATCACGGGCAAGGACGCATCTCTGCGGCTGTTGGGTTGGATCTTTAGACCTTAACTTTTTGGATTCCCCTCATATTTCCTTTTCACCAGCAAAAAGTTAAACTTTTTGCTGGGATCTACAGCACCCGAGGAAACACACACACACACACACACACACTTGTTTTGGGGCTTTTGGAGACAAACCTGCATTGCCAGCACATGTCATGTGCATGTTGGGGCAGATGACATGGCACTTTAACAAAGTCAAGTTTGATCTTCCTCAAGGTTGCTGAAGTTTGCATTTGGCTTCGGAGTTTGGCGAAAAAGAAATCCACCCCCGCTCCTACAATTGTGGTTTACGTATGTAGCCAACGTTGCAACCAAAGTTGCAACCAAAAGTGAGCGATCTGTTTGTGGAAGGCCTTCCAGTTGTAGAGCGGGCAGTTCTCCCGAGAATCTTGGGATGTACAGTTGTTTTTTTCATGGGTAAAGCTTTGCAAGGGACAACAATAGTTGCGGAGTTGCGGATAGCCGGCCTCTTGATTCTTTACATGATGTTGGGTCCCTTCGCATCCCTCCATATGGCTGTGGGTCAAAACCCTGTACCCCTGGTGAACATCCAAATAGGTGGTACATGGGTGTTGATCCGCCCCAAAATGGAGGCATGGGTTATGACCCATGGCCATATCCGGACTCTTGATCCATGACATGATGTCGGGTCCCCTTTGCATCCCTCCAGGTGTTGATCGCCAGGACAGCACTTACTACGTGGTGCGTTGGAGCTGAGACGAATCCAAGGGCCCCACTCTTGGCCTGACAAGACTCAAGGAGTTATGACACATGAAGCTTAGCCAGCAGATTCATGTGGAAACAACATGAGACAAACAGGTTCCGACGCATCTCGATTTTCTTTGGGACCCCCTTTTTGGGTCCCATGTGAATTTGAGACTACTGCAACCTGTCAGAATGTCGTCTTCACAAGGAACTCTGTTCTTGGGGCTTCAGAACCACCTCAGGTCCATATCAGTGGGAGGGGGCAGAGCCATCTTGTGATGTCGAACTCACCTGGGGTACACCGAGCTTTTGCCATCAAGAAGGACCCTTTCATCTTGGTTTCTGTTTGATACATCTTCTACATTTGGGTGTCCCAACCTTGGCTACCGCTGTTGGTTGGTGTTTTTTTTGGTAAAAAACAATATAGGGCGCATCCATTTGCTGCTCGTTGGCTGTGTGGGTTGCGGGTTGAACTGCAAGCTGTATGCACAGCGCGGCATTGCGCGGGCCAAAAGGGCCACAGCGCTGTTCGGATCCGGGAGCCCCAAGGCTTTGGGCACGCAAATTCCGCACATCGCATCGCCAGACCGCTGGACCTTTTTGCCCTTTTTCCGCCCTTTTGGGTTTCCTGGATGCTCCCTTGGGACCAGCAAAAGTGAACTCTTTGCAAGTAAACTTTCCCGCAGGAGCCAGAACTTACATGGAACCAGCATCCCCAAAACAAGTTGTTTCCCTAGACTAGCCTGGTGACTGAAGGCATTTCCGGCAGTTGGACAGCTACCTCAGCTGTGTGCAGAATGAATTGAGACGGGGAGGGGCAAATGGCTTTAAGATGCTCCTGGATGCCTTTGCGATGTGCTAAAGTCCTTGACAGCCCTGAAGAAACTCATTGTTTCTCTTTTAATGACCGCTAGCTGCTTGGGAGAACCTAGGAACTTTGGTTAAGAGAATTGCTCCCGGATGAAGCTAAGTAATATGTTGTCCATAGGGCCCAGTGCGGGCAGAGCGCGGCAGAGTGCGAAGTGAAAGGAACGCTACTGCTGTCCGAATGGACTCACGTCGCTGCTAATTAGACAAGTTGGAAGTCAACTAGCTGTACATGAAGCAGGCCGCTTGCACGTGCAAGCACGTGGCACGTCTATTTGTATTTGTCCAATGTGTGCCAATTGTGTTGCGCACAAACCCGTTAATTCCCTAGCCCGTTCCGGACAAAGTTGGCAAACACGAACATGCAAGAACTTAGATGTGCAGACGGATATTGCTAGCCCATCCTGCCAGAGGCCAGAGGCAAGCTCAAGCATACTGCGTGAGTGTGATTTTTGACTCATTTGTCGATGTGGGTTGGCTCAAGGACAGCAGTTTCCGGTCCCTGTCCTTTGTCTCAAGCCCTTCCACATCGGTAGGGCAGCTGAGTCAGTGAATGACTGAGAAGCAACGCCAGCTTGGCTTTGAAGGGTTCCCTTTTTTTCCATACGGCTGTGGGTCAAAACCAATGGCACCAATGTGGGGGCGGTGCACCACCGATTTTGGTCTATTCTAGTGGGGATTGGGATGTTCACTAGGTGTACGGGATTTTGACCCATGGCCATATTGAAGATCGGCACTGCCACCAATTCATTGTTTCTAAGGTTTCTTCGCATGCGACTATGACACCATGCAAGTTTCTTGGCGCAAGCCCGTCGAGCAGCGTTGTTCCTTACAGCAAGCCCTGGCCCCGAAATACCCCCCATGTCCCCCAAAGGAAACTTGGTGGCTCCCAGCCATCACCTTAGCTTTTTCGCCTTTTAGTGTTTAGTGGTTGGTTTTCCATTTCGCCCACTACAAGTTAGTCACTTTGAGCGGGGGATCAGAAAACGGACAGCCTAGGAAAAGGACAAAGGGCCCCCCACCTCCACCCCCACCCCCCCGGAAACTCCGACCAAGCCGACCAAAGCTTCCGGAAGCAAATCGACGCCATGCCGCTGGCCCTCACAAAGCTCCAGAGTGCAGTCTCCAAAGTGAACCAGGCGCAGCTTTTGGATTTGATTCGAAGATGGAACTCTCCAAAGCCACACTTTAGAACCTCCCCCATTTTACGGGGGGTTCTCGAGAAATGATGATGTGGGGGGTGCTTGTCCAGTTTGAGGGAAACAACGGACTTTGAACTTAGGGTTTGGGGTTCTTTTTGCCACCAAACGGGGAAGGGACCCCCGTTCTCCAACAACCTAAACCACGCAGGAAGGGTGCTGGGTTAGTTGGGCTGTTTCCCAAAGTGATCTAGATCCCCTTTTAAATAGAATATCTCCCGATGAAAGTCAACGGACTTTGTTCATCCTGTTTTTTTTGGGGGCCCTTTCCATTGTGATTTATATCTACCACTTGGCGGGTCACTTTACAGGAGTTGTCCTACGAGAGTTGTGGGATGATCCTGGTGTGAGCCAATTGCCGCTTGCTGCACGGAGGGCTATTTGGAGGAGGAAATTGTGGTGGGTTGGGCTGGGTGGAGGTTTGGATGTCTGGTTGGTGGTTGATTGGGTTGGTTTTGGGTTGGGTTTCGGAGTTGGGTTGAGTCACTCGCTCGGTCGGTTGGTTCGATTGAGAGCTCAGCCGTTGTTGCAGGCCAATGCGCTCAAGGCCCCAGCCGCACTGGAGGAGAGTGGGATGGGAATGGCACAGGCTCGCCGTGAACTTTAAGCCCTCAGTGGTACTCTGGATGGACGAAGTCTTGAGAGACCCTGGCATGATGATTCCCTTGTAAATGCCATAAACAATGGTTTCCCATGGTTTCGAAGTGGTGCAGGATTTCGTCCATCCACAGTGGTCAAGACATGTGTCGCCAATTTGCTTGTTTTGGAGCTGCTGCCCCATGTCCATTGAGGCCTTGCAAAACAACAACTATGTACTATGAGCTTTCATGTCATGGAATCCCGACAGACAAGAGCGCACCCAAGTTATAGACGGCTCTCAACGTAAGTTTCTAGACTGGATGCGGCGCACTGTATCCATTGTTTCGGCAAAGGTGAAGGTGTCCTCCACAAGACCGACTGCGCAAATGTGTCTCAAGCTTTTTGTCACAATTGTTGTGTCAGATTCCAGGAAGTATCAAAGTCAGAAACTGGGGTTGTTGCTCGTTAGCCCATGAGTGAAAATGTGACTTTGACGTTGACCGAATAATGGAGCCAGTCCCTTTGAACTGGTGCTGAATGAAGAAGGCAGACTCGTTCAAAGTCTTAACCTCAGAATGGGATATGATCAGAATGGGATATATTAAGAAACAAAGAAAAGTGTTTTCTTCTTTGAACATTGTACAATGTGCAGACATGCTCAATGAGTATCGACACGGGTTGGACTACGCTGCTCTGAGAAGATATGAGGGTTGAAAGGTCCTTGACATGGGATGACCGTTGGGAAAAAAAACAACAACAAAAAGACGATGTTTCCCACCAAATGGGCAACGTTACCCATGGTCATTTGGGGGCCAGGAATATTGATCAAGTTATGGCATCTTCTTTGGCACGTAGGCATACGAAGGCAGTTTCCAGCGCACGGGAGCCCGCTCAGGACTCTCCCACGATCAAAGTATGCGTGCGGGTCAGGCCCTTCATCAAAGAAGAGGCAGCCATGGGAGTCATGTGAGCAATGGTCAATATGGTCGTGTTTTTTTTTAGAAAAAATATCCTCCAAAAATGGTGGTTTTATTTTTCGTGGCCTTTTAACCCCCCCGACCCCCAAAACAAAAAGACCAACTCGGAAAAGGCGGACCCACATTACGTTTGTTTGGTGCTGTGAGGATTATGACATCCGGGTAAACCGGCAGAGTGGCCATATCGTTTGGGGGTTGCATCGCGACTCATGTGACGGATGGGAGCCTCGAGCCTGCGGCCTCGGCCGTGGGTTGTTCAATTCATTTCTTCCGCCCTTTGCCAGGTGAATGGGGACCCAGCAACAGTCTGGTTCTCCTTTTGCTTCCCTTTAAGAACCCCCAAAAACAGGGGACCCGCAAGAAACGACACCCAGCACGTGGCTTTTCCTTGTGGGACAGATTTCTCGGATTTCTCGTCGCCGCAGGTGGAAGGCCAGCGCTCCGGCGGGGAGTGCAAGCTCTGCATCGACATGCAGCCGGGCCCTTGGGCCCCCTCCCTGGTTCCCCCAAAGTAAGACCCGAAGGCCTGACTGAGGCCTTGTTTTGGGAGAGGGTTGAGTCTTACAATCTGACCTGTTCACTGCCCCCCAAGTCGCCGCACCCAAGCAAACATGGATACAATACATCCCGCCTCACGGACAGGTCACGTCTTGCATGGGCAGGCATTGATTTCAAGCCATACGGCCCGTCTCCGCTAAACATGGTTTGTCCCCTATGGCACATGCCTACATTAACAATACGAAGTAGATGTCACACTGAGGACCGAGACGGGTCTCCGCATCTTGAACATGGAAGGCGACGCAGAGGATGACGCGCACCTTGCCCGCGAACTCAGCCAGCATTTTTGCCGGTTGAAGCTTTGGCGGACATTGTGCATGGGGATTTGTGGCCACCAACCAATGAGTCAAGGGCATTCCAGCTCTGCTCGATGGGCTCTTTGCTTGCGACACTGGGGTTTCCAAGCGATGATGCGTTCATCCGGGTTATGATAGTATACGCTCCCGTCATCTAATGTTGCCCGCGTTCCGCTCCAAAAGTGGTATGAATCCCCAATGGGGAGACCCCCTATGAGTCCACCAGAAATTCTAGATCTGCAGTCATGTAAACATCGCAGGGCGCGGGCCTAGAATGTCTGACATGCTCAGAATCCTCATAGAAGTATATATAGCTGATTGGAAGCAAGCACCAAGCATAGGTTGCTGGTTCTCAGTAAGGAATGACCGTTCCGGGTGTTGGGAATGAACCCAGGGGCCCATTAAAGGAAACCACAAGGGACGGTTTATAGGGGTCATTCCCTCATTCCTTTCTCAGAGGCAGCAAGATAAACATGATTTGGGGTGAACAGGCCGCAGTTCTAGATCGCAATATAGTTTCACCTGAATCAAGAACTTCCATGAATGGATCCTTCATCATAGGTTCGCTTGTTTTACCCTCTTTCTGAGGGATCGCCTGAAGCTACGCAGGATAGGAATCCTGCAATGCGGTAACATGCTTTGAACAAGGGCTGCTACTGCTACTACCACTACCACCACCACCACCGCCGCCGCCGCCGCCACCACGACTGCGACTGCGACTGCGACTGCGACTGCGACTGCGACTGCGACTGCGACTGCGACTGCGACTGCGACTGCTACTGCTACTGCTGCTACTACTACTACTACTACTACTACTACTACTACAAATACTACTACTACTCCATCAAGGCATGTTTACCACATGCGCCTTTTGGCCGGCAGAAGATACCACTTCTGGGCCTGAATTCGAAAAGGTGGCATGTAGCCTTCTTGGAGTGCTTGTCTTGTTTTCCACCTTGAAAACCTGCCAAACACAGTTCATGGACTGTACGTATTGTTGGTTTATGAACAAGCAACTCCAACTCTTTATATGCCTGCCAGGTTTTGCTTTAGATCTGGCCCGTGTTTCCCTAACGACAATCACCAACCAGAGGGGTGGGCGGCATGACACGACCTTTGCGAGTCATCTATTTTCGGCAAGCAGTTCAGGCAATGTCAACCCAAAAGCTGATCCCCCTTTAGGTGTGCTGGTCTTTCATTCAAGGCGTTCATTGAAATTGGATGAACTTGTTTGTTTGTCCTGAGGCTTCCGTGGATCAGTTGATGCTGCGGTGTCTTTGACCAACACAAAGGGGTTGTACCCTCCCACTCGCACGGAGCCTGCAGATCCCTGAAGACCATTTTCCTCTGTGCTCCACGTTGGGTTCTCGAACAAACGCGTCAGGCGCGCCTTCGAATTCGATCGTGCCTTGGAGAGATGGGTTGAGCATCTGGGTTCGGAGCGTGGGTTGCTTCCAAATATGTGTATATATATATATATGTATATGTGCGGGTGTCTCAAAATAAGGGTACCCCCCAAAATTGGGCGGTTTTCCTTTTGTTTTCCCTGAAGTCACCCCAAACCGGGTACCCGCAAAACAAGACAGACCCATATTTCGCATTTCGGTATGCGACTAGTACCGAACTCTCCAGACAAAACAAGAACCGCGCCAAGCTGTTGTGGGCGTCTTGAGGACCAGAATAAGCTTAGGCGGAACAAACAAAACGATGGTGAGCGGAAGGAATGTCATTGTTCGGATTGACGAGTTGTAGGACACAATCACACTTGAAAACGTGGCAAATGATCCTCTCGTATGAGATCAACCTTGTCAGGGAGACATGGTTGAATTAGTATTTGGTCCGAGCATAGCGGAGACTTGCCAATTTTTCCGCAAACCAGCACATTGAGCGTAGTCAGTGTGCCCGATTCCACATAGAATAGTCAGAACAGTATGACGCTTGTCTTTGTCATCATACTATATGCCGCGCATGACATGGCGGGGATGTGACCATGGCACACAAAGTTTAGCATAAGGAAGCTTGGTTTGCCGGGCCAAATATCCTTTGAAGCACTTAACTGACCGATTTGAGCAGGGAATGAGGGAATGACCCTATATACCATCCGGTTTGGGCTTCGCTTTCCCTTCGCGTTTGAAAGCCTTGGGCCTAAGAGATCACACTCGCGGGTGTAGACATGGTTGTTGTTGCGAAACAGTATTTACATTTTTGCTTCTTGTGGTTTAGTGGTTGAAATCCAACCACTTAACTACTAAAAAATGATTTTGGGCTCCCCTTCCAACGTCAACTAGGTCCCCCAGTAGTGCCTTTTCTCTCCCCTTTTTTTGGGGAGGGTTCCCCTACTAAAATACACTACAGAAAAAAAGTTGGTACACTTATTCTACCCTCTTTACTGGAGGACCTAGTCAACCAAGAGCCATGGGTTTGGGGAGGCTGTGAGAAAGGGCAGGTGGAGGGTCAGTGGCAAGTGTCAGGTTCCAATTCGGGCCGGGGATGCTTGTGCTTCAAAGAAAAAAAACGCCCCGGCACAGGTTAACATTGATATCCAGTGCGAGCCAAGAGTGCCAATAGCGCGGGCTTGGACAACTTCATGGAATCCCATTGGTGGCCAGAGACACCGCCAAAGGCCAAAGCAACAAATCACACTGGCTTTGAAGTTACCCTTTGTCCAATATCGGAAGTGGACGTTTGGAGGGTGGACTAACATCCGCTTTGAAGGTCCACTTGTTCGCTTCCATCGTAAAACGGGTCGCGGTTTCCGGAGAGCCCAGGATGCATGCCACCACAACCTAGTGCAAGAGCGAAGCTCATGTTTGCCACGAAGCGTGCCCCAAGTGCAATATTTTTGAGATCTGGATCTAAGTAGAACCAACCTGTCTTTTTCATATGGGGCTGGGGGTACAATTGCAACAATGAAACAGATATATATATATATATATATATAAACAGCTTGGGGGTACAACTGGGCCTGGTGGGGTACAACCAATGGGGCTGGGGGGTGTTCCGCTGGCTTCTCCGCCAAATTGATGGCGAGCTCACCGATCGGGAGTAGCACGAGCTCATGGTAAAGATCCTTTACTTGGGGATCCTTATTTCAGGTTTTAGTTGGGATTCAGACCACTTTTGCAGCCCCCACCCCCATATGTTGCTAAACAGGTGTGTAGACCAAATCCGGGGTTAGCATTACTTGGCCTTCACATGGTGGTTGTTGGGAAACATTTGGCATTTTCGCTTGTTGTGGTTTAGTGGAAAATCCCCACTTGACAGCTCAAATTATTTTTTGTTGCTCCCCTTCCAACGTCAATCAAGTGCACGTGCGATTCAGTTTGCCTGCCGAGGATGCTACTGGTCCCACAGTCGAGACCACCCGCTTTTCGCCACCCAGGAAACCCTGCAGAAGGAGCAAAACGCGAAACCAACCGCGCGCGAAAAGCTCGCAGGATCCGCCGTATGTTCAGCTTCTTGCTGGTGCGATAAGCAGGGAACAAGGGAATGAACCTGGAGATTCCCTTAAAGGAAACCACAGGGGATGGTTTATACGGGTCATTCCCTCCTTCCCTGCTGAGCATCAGCAAGGCTTCCCCCTAATCGGTGCATTGGGTTGGTGGTTTGGAGGTTGGGTGGTGGTTTCCCAAATACCCACTGCAAGAACCAGGGGTTTAGATCCAAGTTCAATCCACCAATCCAAGCATAAGAGATATTTGATTTACGTTTCCGGCTTTCTGCAAACCGTTTCTATGCAACCCAAGTGCAATGCGGCATTGGAGGGTGGAAGCTCCAGTTGCACTGGTTATTGATGGTCCCGGAATTCTTTTTTACCCAAGGGTTCAACCTTGCAGTGTCCGCATTCCTGTTTGGGGGCTCCAACATGTGGGTGTGGGTCAAAATTAAACCACCAGGGGACCGCAGGTTTTGGTCCATGTTACCACTTACCAGGGTTCCATTTCGGGTACCTATTCTTGACCCACAGCCATGTCTGATTGCCGCAACGCTGAAGGACAGAAGTGTCGCTGTTGTGTGGGTTTTAAGGGACCCCTGAACCTTGTTGGGAGTTAACCTTGGCTGCCCAAAAAGCAAAGCTCTCTATACTTCATACAAATATGTTGTAAACAAATAAAAGCCCAAGGTGGTTGCCTCATATTGTCCAGCGTGTTTCTAGAACATGTAGCTTACATGTCCAGCCCACAAACATGTCTCGCAGATGTTTGTAAACCTATGAACGTTTCTAGCGAACAGCTCGGGCTTTCCGATTTGCTTCTGGCGGAGTCCGCAAACGTCATCACGGGAGCTCTTGTTTGGCATGACGGCTGGTGTCCAGCCATGCAACAGGCGCGAGCCGATTTGAGATCTATGCCCTGCAAAACTCGAGGAGCCATTAGCTCGGCCGAAAGCCCCACGTTTGACCATTTGGGTTTTTCAAGTTTTCGCACTTCCGCTCCCGAACTTCCATGGATATCTTTGTGTCCTTTGGGCAGATTCTAGGGCTTCAAGCTGCTCGCAGCCATTTTCCGCGTCAGGAGCTGGGCGAGACCATGCGCCTTGCATTGGAGATGGGAGGATTCCTTTTTGTGGCAACGGATATGATCAGCACGCGCCTGCCACTGATCCCCAGTTGCCCAGTGGTGCCCTTTACTTTTTTTGGGAAGGGTTTCCTTGAAAGTCAACCACCAAAAAAGGGCGCCCCTTTTTCCTATGGCCACAGGGTATCTGAGGATCTGGGTCGAAAGCCGTAGACCTGCTACCTTCCCAAAATCTTGGGATGCATCACGAGTCAGGCAAATATTGCCATCAGCTCATATCTGAGAAAATGAGCCACAATCAAAACCCGGGTAGATGAAGGTTAGTCAGGGACGATCCCAACCATACATAGCTGCGGATATTCGCCTTCTTAATCCTGTACATGGTTCTGGGTACCCTCCCACTAACTAACATGGAAGTGCACAGACCCCCTTTCGAAGAGGAAAGTCGTCTTGCTACAGGGGTCTGTGCACTTCCATGTTAGTTGGTGGGAGGGTAGACCATGTTAGTACCGATCGGTGTTGATTGCGACTCAAATGACCATTGACTCGTATACGGCCCCTCCGACCAGGCAGACAGTTGCCGCTGCCCAAGGCTTGAGCACGCCATGAACGGCTTCAACAACTGCATCTTCGCCTATGGCCAAACCGGGAGTTCCGTGGCAGGTCAAGCCGTTCTCCAGGCGTTTGCCGGAGATTTGGGCGTGGTGTGACGATCCATTTTTCGCACGAAGCGGGAGGGGAATCCAGTGTTTCCATGTTGATTTGGGGAAGCAACATTGTCTATGACTTTGGCAGAGTGTCAATGACTTTGGCGAATCTTTTTCAAACTGATTGTACGAGACACCCATTTCTCGTGGTCCCTTTTGTGGCACTGACACAACACCAAAGCCTTGTGCTCTTCGCAGGCCAAGTATAGACTCACTTCCTGAGTTCATGAACTTTAAACTTTTTGGGAAGACCATTTTAGTGGTAAATACAAAGTTTGAACTTTTTTTGGGCCATCCACTCAGCAATTGAGTAGAATTTGGGTCCAAAAAGAGGCTCAAGTGTCTTCCGTCCCTTCCATTGGCCCCTTGCAAGTTCCAAGGACCCCGCCAGTTTCAAATGGCCTGTTCAGTCGGTGAAACGGCCGGAGCCAACGCAAGTATGAATAGGGAGCCCTCTCAAAAGGAGTGGACAAGGGTCAGTGAGCATCGATCGCCATCGTGTTGGTGTCACCTGACTTTGAGCGGAGCGATGTAGAGCCCTTTGAACGCTTGGGTGCGGAATAGCGCGCCATCTCGAGTTTTCCGCTTTTTGAAGGAGACCAACGCATGTTTCCCAGGCGCCCGATGTAGTTGCCCCAGAAACGGCTTGTCGATTAAACCGGTTTGTTCAAAGCAGGTGAACACCAGCGAGGGGACACTCTCCTGCACATTGACATGGAACTCAAAGCTCCATTCTCGGTAGAGGAAACTCCGGTTGGGGGGTCCCCCCTTTTTTCGGGCTTCATGCTGATTTGCAGAGGAGAAGCCGTTGGCCGAGGCGGGAAATCCTACAGCGTCCTGGGGGGCAAAGGCGAAGAGCGAGGTCTCTTGCCCCGGGTGGTCGAAGGGCTACTTGGCGAGGTGACTGCGCTTGGCCATAGCGGGAACCATAGAGGGAGCCTGCTTTTTTCTGACCCCCAACCCAAGAGGTGTCATATGGCTACGACGTTGATGGCAGCCAGACATTTATTTTATCTCGTTTTTGGCAGTTGGCAATTGTAGGAGCTTGGCGGAGACAATACGCACGCTCTCATGATTCTTATGAGTGCAAACAACAAAATGAGGTGTGTGACACGTGCCAGCCACGCTATCCACATGAAATTAGGTGGTCCATTTGGGACGGACATGACAAGACATGCAGCAACGCTAATTTTCCCATGTCCCTTGCGGGAACCGCACCAGTCATGAAGTCTTAGTGGAGCTTTGCATGCTGTTGTTAAATGTGCCTATCACATGCAGACCTCATGCTTGCCATTGGCACGACCAGCACACATGCTCACTGCTCAACGGCCTTGCATTTGCCCTTCAAAGAGCCAATGTTTTGGGCTGGAGCGGTGATGTGTACAGTCAAATATACATCACATGTGAATGTCTTGGCGCATGAAGTTGCTCATGACCCGTCCGGAAGCTGACGATAAGATGTTGAGATATTCTTGTTGAGACACATTGTCAATTTCCCCATATGCCGGAAGCGCAAGCAACCAAACAACCGACGCCTTTTGGTGATACTTGGTTGTGAATGGAAAAACCTCCAACCCTCAGACAAGACACCGGCACTTTTCTTTGAATTAAAATAACCTATATATATATATTATATATATATTATATACATAAATATCAAAACAACAAACACACAAACGACACCTTTGGGTGATACTCGGCTTTGAAGGGAAACAACTCCTCCCAACTCGGGGCTTTGCCAAAAAAAGCTGCCCGAGGCTCTTCGATCACTTTGCCAAGCTGCCAGAGGCACGGGAGAACCGGGTTTCCCTCAGTTTTCCCTTACCCATAAAAACACACCAACAGGACAGCCATATGTCAGCCTAGCCATACTGTGGATGGACGAAATCCTGCACCACTTTGAATCCATGGGAAACCATTCTTTGCTGGTGTTTGCAGGGGAAACATCATTCCAGGGTGTCTTAGCTGGTGCTGGATTTCGTCCATCCACAGTATGTCACTCTCCCAACTTCTACGGAAGTTCATGCAGACGTGGCAGATGTGCCCTTTGCATTCGCTTGCGTATTTATGTTACCTGACAGACAATTGTCAATGAACACCATAGCATTCCCCTGGACATATCTTTAATGTGTGGGCGCATACACAATCTCTTTCCTTGAGCCGTGCAACCCGCTGGGTTCAAATTGGAGTTGTCTCAGCTGGTCCCGTTGATGGAAGGCCCGAGTTGGTGGCCGAAACCTGCAAAGCAGTTGAAGGTCAACCGGACCTTCGGGAAGGTCGATCACTCTTTTTCGTGCAATTTGACAAACAAAGCTTTAATACTGATCTAAACACATGTTCTGAGTGTACGGTCTTTGACAGCTTGAGTACCTCGCGTGTCCAGGCGAAGCTAGAGCTCTCTGATTGTTTGGAGGGCGGATGGTAATTTCTACTTGTGTATCCTGTTGTCCTATTGGTCTGCCATCTTTGTATGCAGGATCCAAGGTTCTCCTTACCACACCCCGACTTGCTTTGGTGGCCTTGAAAGAGTTTATTTGCCACCAGCAATCATGAGGACCATGAGGGTACATGGATTTCCGGCTTTGGAGCCATCAATTGGTCAGGGATCGGATGCGTTCTCGCTCGTCAGTTGAAAAACGCAATGTCAAGTACTTTCGGACCAGTCAGCTGCTGTGACCCCTGCAAGGATTGCCCCAGTTGAGGTTTCCCACAATTCGATTAAAGAAAAAGACAAACAGTACACCAAATTTCTGATATCCTGTCCATAAAGACGCATAGCTTTCTCATAAACCGTCGTTGACGAGACCCGTGAACCAGATTCGTGGCTTCCCTCTAAAGCCAGGAAACGAATTTGGTACCAGCTCCACAAAAGAGGTTTGTTGCTTCCTCCCAAACCGTGGCCGCATATCCCGCCATCGATCGAACTTGCTCGGAGTCTCGCGCACTCGCGCAGGGCGCGACCTACAAGACTTTGGCGCCTTGGCGCGGACAGGATGCGAATCAATTGAACACTTCTATTTGCTGAATATGCTTTCTTTTCCCTGTTGGTCTTGAAGGGAATTGATTTCACTACTGGACATATGTGTGATTTTCCTCAGGGGGCTTCTTGCAAATGCAAGAACATCAAACGTCCAAAGCTGCAATAGTTGCAGATGAAGATCAAACTACCAGTTAACCTCCCTCCAAGAATGGAAGCTGATCGGAGGGTTTTGGAAGACGCCTTTCTCTTTGGGGGCACCAGGGACCCAAAAAGTCCAATTCCAGGATTGGAAAGAGGGTAAACACCTGGTTGCATAGGTGTCCCTTTGATCGCTCAGATTGATTAGAATTGGATGGGTTCCACTGGTTGGTTCGATGCCCCATTTACCAGCGCCATCTATTTGTCTGAAAAGTCACCTGAGCCACAATCAAAACCCGGGTAGATGAAGGCTTAGTAAGGGACAATCCCACCCATAAATAGTTGCGGCCGCCTTCTTAATTCCTTACATGGTTCTGGGTAGACCATTTTAGTACCGGGTTTTGATTGTGACTCACCTATGCCTGGTAATAGGGCTTGTCCCATTCTACCGGCTTTTAGAAGGCTGACATCACAGGGCCCCCGCTGTTGGGGCCGTGGCAAGCGATCTCAGGTCGCTTTTATGGAGATTTACAACGAACAGATCCGAGACTTGCTGGCCTCTTGGCAGAGATTTGGCTGTGGGTCAAAACCAATGGTACCATTTTGGGGTAGGTGTACCACCCATTTTAGTCTATTTTAGTGCGAATTGGAATGTTCACTGGGGTACGGGATTTTGACCCATGGTCATTTGAGCGCGCAGTTGACTGTCGCAAGTGGTTGTTGTGCCAGAGTATGGCTGAGGTGTGGAGGGTGCTGGGGCTATGCTAGGGCGGCACACAGATCTGGCGAGCACTCAGTTGGTTGTTTTAGAGAAGTTTCAGCTTTCTAGTGGCGCGAGCCAAAAATTGAGCCCCTGGCGTGTGCAACATATGAGCCCTCATATCTAGCTGAAGAGGGAGGTGAGACCTTGACTGCTATTGGGCAACGGATCTTTAGACTTCAACTTTTTGGTTGAAATCATTTGGGGTTTTCAACTAAGGCCACAAAAAGTGATTCACTTTTTGCAGGGGGGTCAACAGCAACCACGAATACAGCTCATCCAATAGATGATGGTAGAAGTCAAAGCATTGGAGTGGAATCGGGCAACCCCCGCAAACAAAAACAACGGCGTCTGTTTAAAACGGAGGATTCGGAGACATTCCAGTTTGGCACGGCTCAAGTGTTTTCCCAACTGTGGGATGCCTCTCCGTCAAAGCAAGCCACATCCAGGCGTCCAGGGTCGTTGATACAGCGAGATGCCCCGGTTTTTATCGGCTGGTGCAGCAGGAAAGCAATGGATTAATTAGCTGACTGCCAATGTTACCCAATCCCGCCTCATTCCAGTGCAGGGTACCGGGTATTCCACTTTGAATCAGGACCAGCTGTGGGGGACCACGCTGGTAATCCATGGTGTGAAGGTGACCATGCCAGGCAATGACATTCAAACTTAGATACTGAACAGTTTCCTTGGGCTTTCTTTAGGGGCCACGTTTCTACCCTTAGGGGTCGGCTAGGGGTCGGCTGGGGTCGGCTTGGGCCTTGCTATGGGATCAAGGAGGGCTCCTTGGCCCTGTTGCGATTCCGTGTGAGGGGGGCTTACCCGAACACATCAAAAAAACTGGGTACACTCCCACGCGTTGCACGTGAAACCTGACTTTTCGGGGTGCTGGTAGACCATTTTCCTTTTCAAAGGGACCTCCTGTCAGGTTCCATGCTAATTGGTGGGAGGGTATTAAGAATCCCTACGACCAGGTGAATGACCATCATTTCAATGGTGGTTAAGAATTCCTACAACCAGGTAACCAGGTGGATGACCCTCCCTGTCAGGTTCCACATGAATTGGCGGGAGGGAACCTCCCAGAGAAAACCTCGGAGCAGCCTCCGGAGGCCCCCGCCAACGACTCGGAGACCAAGAAGCTGGAGGTGAAGCAGCACCCGGTGCTGGGCACGATTGTGCCAGGCGCCGTGGTCAACCCCAGTTTAGTAATAGGGGGGTGTCCCCCTCCAACAAACATGATTCCCTACTAAACCCAAGGACACCCCCTAATAATAAACTGGGTTGAGTAACGGGGTCAGCATTAGGGGGGATCTTCAAATACTGACCTGCAGATCAATGTGGAACGAAGAGAAGGGGGTCCAAGCGAAATTCCACACAAGAAGGGGTGTGTTGGGTTTCATGTCAATCTGCCGGAGTGCTCCCTCCCCAGCCTCTCTGTCGGGGGTTGCCCAACGTCTTGATTGCCCCCAAACCCCAAAAACCCTCGGATCGCCAACACATGGTTGTTGTTGCGAAACAGTTTTTACATTTTTGCTTATTGTGGTTTAGTGGTTGAACTCCAACCACTGAACTGCTTCAAAAAAACATATGCTCCCCATACCCAACGTCAAAACCCCGCGGATCGCCCAAGAGAACTCCCGCCGGCCGCGGCAGCGGGCAGGTCTCACCGAAGCGGCGGTAGCCTCCAGTCCGGAAGTCTTGGCCCTGGTGGACTACGGCAGCGCCATGAGGCGCAAGCGCAAGCGGCGCAAGGGGTCGACGGGTCGGTCGGTCGACGGGAGGGGCATGGGTTGCAACCCCCGTGGCTGGTGCCTTTTTGAAGGTTGGAGCCCCCCCCCCCCCCCCAAAAGAATGGGGGGGTCGCAGATGTGTGGTTCTGCTTGAAGGTTGGACACCCAAAGATGGGGGGGTCCTTGTCTCCTTTTGAGAGGGAAACGCCGCCAAACATCGGGGGAGAAGTCCTTTTAGCGTGCCTATAATAAACCAAACTTTTGCAAAATGTACCCTGAACCCAAAGACACATCCAAAAGTGAACATTCCCCTGGATTTAAGTACCCGGCAGAGTTTTTCAGATGTGGGCGGAGTTTTTCAGGTGTGTGCTCGAAAAGTGATCTGGAGCTCTGAAGCCAAAATTGCTTTTTGGATATATTTTGTTGAGCAACAGCCAAATGGGACATTCTTTGAAGAACTGCAACTGATCCTGGTTCTTTTTCGCTTGGATGCTGAGAAAGAGGGCACTGTTTGCCTATGAACTGACTATGAGTTCCATTGAAGTTGGATATGACCTCCCCATGTAAATAGTGTACCAACGAGTTCCCCATTGAAATCCATACCCATTTCATGCGTCGTTCCTTTCCTTTTCCCAACAGCAACACCTCTTACTGCCAAACGGGGCAGTCAAACGGCGGACGGAAGTAATCCTGCACCGCCTCAGGGTGTGACCCACACACAGGTCATAGGGTGGAAGCCCCTCGCCCCTAATTCAATGTTCCGTGACACATGAGGGTGGTGCGGGATTTGTGTTAATGAGCGTGTACCTTTCGAACAACCAATGTTAAGTTGGGAGAGCCAGTCGCGACGAGCATGTTCTTATTCGGGTGGTGCAGGATTTCTTCCGTCAACAGCAATAGGGGCTCCAGGAGGGTTAATTACCCTCCCACCAACTAACATGGAAGTGCAAAAAGGCCCTTTCCAAGAGGAAAATAGTCTTTTTACACGGGTTTGTGCACAAACTCATGTTAGCTGGTGGGAGATGGTGGGAGGGTTAGCAGCAGCTTCCGAGGTCGTTTTCGGGGAATGAATCTTTGTTGATACTGTTGGGGATGCTCCTTGGGCTTGTTTGAGTCGGCAGCTTTTTGGGAGCTGCTTTGCATGAATACCGACGGTTGGAACGAAGACAATGGAACGGTTTCCTCTTTTAGGGGTTCATCACCTGACAAATCCAGTCAGTATCATGAAGGCTCGCCCAAGTGATGGGTTTCATGTCGGCTTGCTGGTCAGGAAATTCAACTATCGGTTTGGTTCTAAGAATGGCTCCTCCGATTGCTTGGTTTTTTTTTTTAAGAAATGTTGATTTTCCACTGGACAAAAAACGCGAGGGGATGGGTTTGTTTCGGCTTTTCCCGTAGCTGGACAAAGCAGGGATTCAGCTCGTGTCGTTGTATGTTCTCGGGGTGTTTGGGAAGCGAGAGAATGCTTTATGGGGGAAGATGGAGAAGCAATGTTCGATCAGAACAGCCTTTCGTTCCGCACCTTTGAGCATACCTCGGAGTTTTTGCGACCTCCCCAACAAATGATGTGACCTGACACGGGATCCGATTTATTGGGCTTCATCCAGATCCCCTGCTTTTGCTTCCATTCGCTTCAGCATATGTCTCTTTCATTGTTCCCCGGGTTTTTAAGGGAATTTATTTCACTGTTGGACATATATCTTCCAATGTTTTCCAGAGGGCGTATTCGTTCAAATGGCGGATTGACCGTGCCCGTCTCAGCCAATCGCAGGCACGTCTCCGCCACTGCCATGCGTCTTGGCTCCGGTCGCGTCGATACGTGTTCGCGGCCGAGTGGGCATTCGCCCTGTCTCAAACCCTGGTGCTTGTCTTTCCGAAATGCTACATTCTAAGGGACACTTCCCCATTCTTTCCAGGGATCCTTCTTTCCAGAAAACCACCAAAAACCCTGGGGAAACAGCTGGAAAATACTGGGGAATCAACCCCTAGATACATAGTGTGGATGGACCAAAGCCATTTTGCACCATGAAATGAAACCATGGTTGAAACTATTGTTTGTTGGTATACAGGAGCATCGAATCATTCCAGGGATTCTTGATAAATATGTCGTTTTGCCGAATCTCCGAATTCTCTTCGGCGAAGTATGGAACACTTCACCAATTAGGAACTGCTGTGACGGCAATTTTGCCCTCGCAGGGGGTATCTCACCACAGGCTTGCCAGCAAACCCTGCCCATTCGTCCTGCCTATACAAACCTACTGCATTATTAAGCCAGCATCAAACAAATCCAGAACGACAAAAACAGCAGCTGGCCAAACATATCCATCCGACTTTCATGACAACTGATTTCATTTTGACCTTGATAGCTTCTATGTGCGGCAAAGGGTTCGGACAAGAACTGAGGTTGAACCTCTTGGTAGACCCCGGTCCTATCTATTAGGGGGATCTTTGTTGAGGGTGTATACCCCGCTGTTTAGTGGTTTCAAAGCAACACCCAAAGGCAAACTATGTTTGTGGTCCAAGCCAAAACAAATGTGGAGTTTGTTTGCCAGGCTCTTGATAGCTGAGGAACGCAACCAGCAGCAGGAGCAGAACGCTCAGTGGGGCAGGGCCGGCAGACATCACGGGCCGGAGAATTTGTTGGCAATATCGAAGTTCTGCAGAGGCAGTGCTCGTTGTGTCCTCTTCGGGTGACCTAGAATGAAAAGGGTGCCACAATTTCCCGGCCACACAAGTCATTTTCGGCAAATCGGAGCGAGCTCAAGGCATCCCGGAGTTCAACGGCAACAAAAAACACGCACTTGAGATGTTTCCTGCCAGGATGCCTCCAGGGGCCATTCAGGGGGCAGGTAGGTGACATATCGGGGACCTGCAGCACATGCTTCAGACGTTGTTGCTTCACTGACCAAGACCTAGACACTCCTGAAAACCACCATGCACCTGGGAATTCCTTGATATTTGCGAAAAGGCAAGCCCTTTTGGGGGACACTTGTGGGCACCGGCCTACCTGAAGTCTCCATGACCCTTTCAACCCTTTATTTTGGGTAATGACCCCATTTTTAAAGGGTCATGGAGACTCCAGGTATGTCTTTTTTCCACTGAGGTCACTGCATCTTCACCTTCAAGACAAACCTTACGGAGCCAGAGCAGCCATCCAAGGTGTCCCAGAGCCTGAGTCAGCAATAGCGAGCCAAGGCGCCAGTAACCGCGGCCAAGGCGTCAGCAACCGCAAGCCTAAGAGGCGTTGGTGTTTGAGAGACTGCCTCCTTCTCTCGTCCCCCGGGCCCATTTTGAACTCGAAGTGAAACGTTTCAACGCCCACCCACGGGGCTTTTTGGGTTGGAGCCCTTCCATTTGGTTAAGAATATCTCATATTTCCCCCGTTGGTTTTGAAGGGAATCGATTTCACTGCTGGACATATTTGTTGTTCTCCAGGGGACTTCAGCAAATGGAGGTTAGCTTTGTAGCTTTTTGGTGTTTAGTGGTTGGATTTCCATTTAACCCACTAAATAGTTATATATATATATATGTTCCAGTCTATTTAACCCACTATATGTACATATATATATATATATAATATTATATTTCCAGGAAGCTTAAGCAAAGGATCAAACCCCAAGGACGCATCTGGTGGACCTGGCCGGCTCAGAGCGTGCGGGTCGCACGAAGGCCACGGGCGACAGGCGCGTTCCGTTGGTCTCCTGGGGTTCAGGGCCATCAGGGGTCACTATATGTCCCTTTTTGGTGGTTAACATCACCTTTTGGGCAACCATGAAAGGTGAGTGTCCCTTGGTGGGTGCGATGTTTTAAGAGGAAATATAGGGAGCCCTGACCATTGAAACGCTGGTTGGGTTAATAGAAAGCCTGTGGACATCATTTCATGGGTGTCCCTTCATGTCCACCTGGTGTTCAATCCACCACTAAAACAATGTTTGGGTTCATATAACCACCATTGTTTAAGGGTTGTCATCATCCAAATTGGGTCAACCATTCTAATCATACAACCATGGTGACAATTGCCAAACCACCATTGGATGATGACAAACCACCATGGAGGTCCTTTGGATGATGACACTGTTTACTGTTCAGGATTGACATCATCCAAATTGGGTACCAAGGCCATTCTTTTAATGGGGGCTGAACCCTAGGGTGAAGGTGACCCCTTCGTCACCTTCACCAACCCCATGGTGTCCGACATGTTTGCCGAAAGTGCCAGAGTCAGCTGAGCAGCTGGCAACTACAGTAAAACATGGGAGGAGCCGTGTCGTCTACGAACGGCACGATGCGGGAATAATTTTGCTGCTTGTCCCGGGGAAGGGGACGGTCCATATGTCTAAGGGTTTTTGTAGTACTCCCTGGGAATACACCCACGGGGTATTGACCCCATTTAGGCACATTTCCGGATAAAACCGTGTTATGTTGAGCATTCTGGGTCATGTCCCAAGGGTGTAATCCCAGGGTGTAATACAAAAGCACTCAGACATATGCGTTCCAACCTCTTCTCCGAGTATGTCACGTGAAAGCCTGCGGTCAGGCTCAAGGAGGGTGCGGCGATCAACCAGAGCCTCTCAACCCTGGCGAGGCGGGAAGAGGAGAAGTTTCTGGGTGGCTCCCAGCCATCCGGTTCCTTAGCTTCCATTTGGTTAAGAATATTTGTGTTTTCCCCTGTTGGTTTTAAAGGGAATCGATTTCACTACTGGAAATATTTATATATTTTCCAGGGGACTTAAGCAAATGGAGGTTAGCTTTTTAGCTTTTTAGCTTTTCTAGGTCCCCCAGCAGGTGCCCTTTCTCACCATGTTTTTGGTTGGGAGGGTTCCCCTGCTAAAATAGACAAAACATGAAAAAGGGCACCCTTCAACCCGGGCAGCCCGAAACGGCTGATGCCCGAAGCAGCTTCTTCCTTCCTCCGTGGAGAAACTCGTCTCGTGAAGCGCGTGCTCAAAACCGATCCCCCGCCGAAAGGGAGGATTCCCCACAGAGGACACCCCCCGTTTTTACTAAACAATGCTTGGGTTTTTTGTTTGAGCCACTGGCTCAAAACCGATTCGGGGAGATGAAGGTTAAGGGAGGATCCCAAGCATAAATAGCTGCGGATCTCCGCCTTGGTTCTGGGTCGACCATTTTAGTACCAGGTTTTGATTGTGACTCAGCTGAGACTCCCAGCGGTTCCCCTTCACTTCCACGCAGATGCCGTCCAAAACCTATTTGCGACACACCTGAAAGATGGCAAGAGTGGCATCCCCTTGCAAACACAAACACAACCCACAACACACTCAACTTTGGTCCAATTGGCGGCTTAGATTGATCATTTGCTATTCTATTCTTTTTTGCCCCCCTTTCTATAAGCATATGATATGTTTTGGTTTCTTCAGCGTCCTTTGTTGTGTCACACAACCGCACAACAACACACACGCACAAAATCACGCGTTTTCGCGCGCGCGCGCGGAAGCCTCCCGAACTTGAGCTCCGAAAACTGCCAGGGTCATCTCGGAGCTCGCGAAGTCTGCCAAGTCCAAGAAGAAGCCCAACCCGCCGTTCCGAGAGTCCAAGCTCACCTACATCCTGAAGGAGCCGTTGCGGTCCCCCAGCAATTGGTGCCCTTTTTAACCAACTTTTTTGGTTGGGAGGCTTCCCCTACTAAGATAGACTACAGAAGAAAAGGGTACCTTTATTGTAGCCTCTCTACTGAAGGACATAGGAGCTGTTGCTAAGTCCAACAATCATACTTCTGGGGCCAAATTGAGTTGGTGAATGGGTCAAAGAGTTGGGTAGTTTGGACAGCACGAATTCTGGGCAAGGTGTGCGCTCTCTTTTTGTTTGATGTTGAACGGATCTTCTGCGTGAACTTGCTTGCAAGTGCTTGACAGGGCGGAATTCTCATGATGTCTTCGCATACCTAGCAGACCTAGCACCTGGGGATTGGCCCAGAATGGTCCATGATTGCACATGTCCGCGTGTGTGACTGTCTCATGTTCATTTGGCGTCACCTGATACCCAGCCCCTCGCCAAAGGGTGGTATTGACCTGCGCTTGTGCAGGATGTACAGCTTTTGAGCCGGCCACAGGGGTTCAAAGAGATGTTGCGTCCGTTGTTTGGGCACGCATGAAAAGGATACACTCCTGGTTGAGACTGTGGCAAGCGGCGCCTAGCGGGTACTTGTGCGGACAAGCTAGTTGTTGCTAAGCTTATATCCCGCTCAGAAGGCCCTCCAAGTGGAGTGAAGCCTATTCGCACAAGTTAGAAGGTTGGTAAGCTAGGTCAAGCTATATCCGCCCTCCAAGTGGAATCGAGCCTACTCGCACAAGTCAAGTCGCTGGTTGTAAGCCCCCGGCAGAACCCCCCAGAGCAAAGCAGAATCAGTCGACAGTGTCCTAGAATTCGAAAGACACGCGAAACAAATTTTGGGCATGCTTACAACGCATAAACCCCGAATGAAGGAATCCCCAAGTCAACCTATCCCATCAACCCACTCATAAGCTCCCAGACTAAAAAGCCGGCCGACCACTTTTTCTAGGGGTTGATTCCCCATTCTGTTCAACCATCGTTCTTTTGCAAAACCGATCGCTGTTTCTGGGGTTCTGATGATTTTCTGGAAAGAAAAATGGATCCCTGGGTTCAGAATGGACATGGAAGCGTCCCCTAGAGTTTAGCCTTTCTTTGAGTCAACCAGAAAAACCACGTGGCCTTGTTCTCGTTTTTCCAAAAAAAA
Source organism: Effrenium voratum (assembly GCA_963377175.1). Lineage (NCBI taxonomy): Eukaryota > Dinophyceae > Suessiales > Symbiodiniaceae > Effrenium > Effrenium voratum. Next base: position 610,528 of record CAUJNA010002090.1, on the reverse strand, counting down.
ACACACACCAAAAAAAAACCGGGGGATCCTTGTGCGTGCGTGTGCCTGTGCCTGTGTGTGTGTCTGTGCTTGTGTGTCTGTGCTTGTGTGTCTGTGTGTCTGTGTGTCTGTGTCTGTGTGTGTAGAGGTTCAAACCACAGGAGTCCTTGTGCGGCAACTCCAAAACTGTGATGATGGCAGCCATCTCTCCGAACTTCCTGGACTACGACGCTTGGACCGCAAGTTGGACGCAAGTTGCCCGAAGCCCCAGCTGGCTTTGTCGTTTGTTCATTTTTCAGTTGTTTTGCCTTCTTTCTTTTTTTTTTGTGTGTGTGTGTGTGCGTGTGCTTTTGGGTTGCTGGCTATTTTTGTTTCTTTTTGTGTGTGTGTGCTTTTTGCGGTGGGTTTTCGGGTGGCTCAGGGCTCCTTAGCTTTGCTGGGTTCTTTTGGGCTCTGCGGTTGTTGCTTTGTTTGAAGGGATCCTGAGGCTTCTCTTGCGACCAAGTGCTTTGATTGTCGCCTGAAGGTTTCATGTTGCTCCCCCAACGCGTTGGCTCGTGGTTCGCGGCAGCAAGTTGAGCCCGAGAAGATCTGCGATAGCCATGCGCCGAGTGATGTGATCGAAGGGGGAGCTGGCTCTCGTTTTTCCTTTGGATGAATGTTCTTAACCAGAGGCGCCTTGACCCAAGAGGACGCAGTGTGCCAACAGGCTCTTATTCTTTAGGCAGAAACTCGCATCCCAACTTCAGCCATGAGATGTTTGTTTCTTTCAGTGATTCAATGTTGGTGGCGTCTTTTGGCCGCCAAATGGTCCTCCCCTTGAGCGCGGCTTCAGCTGCCAGACAGAAGTCAACCTCATGGTCAGTGGATAGGCTTGTAATTCTTTGGTTCAGTCGGCGCTTGGAGGGCGCTGGAGGTTCACGTTAAGATGCTAAAAGGAGTGAATTCGATCTTCGAGTTGACCGCAGCTCTGCCTGACGCAAGGGAGCGAATCCATTTTCGATCGTGTCTCACAATAAGTAGCCTCCAAATGATCGGCTCGGACTGTTGTGGATGACCCTTAAACAAGTGCCAGCCAGAACTGGTGAAATGTGTGTCGAGACATGCCATGTTGAAGAGCCGTTGTATTTGAGACTTGTTGTTTGGTCCAGGAAATGTTGGAGATGCTTTCCTGAAGATTAACCTGCGAGAAGGAGATTCCTCCACAAGTGCTGAGGGTAAACTTTGTGTGTGTGCCTTACACGTGGGTTCTCCAAAACTAGCTTATTTGTTGGAGAATGACCAATTTGTACACTTCCATTTGGTTAAGAGCATTTTGTATTTTCCCCTGTTGGTTTTAAAGGGAATCTATCACTACTGGATTTTGTTTTAAGTCTTTTCCAGGGGACTTAAGCAAATGACGGTATACAAGAAACACTTCTTTTTTTTTTAAAGAAAATAAGTCAAAATAAACAATAACACAATAAAAATAAATCGCTGAATGCCTCCTGCCGATCGAGGACGAGACGCTGTCGACCCTCAAGTTTGCCCAGTCCGTGAAGCAAGTGCAGACCAAGGCGCAAGAGACTCCCCGTGCGAACTTTTTCGTCAGTCGCAAGCGCGGGGTGGCTGCGTTTCTGTGTGTTTTGAGGGTGCCATATGTGGTTGTCAAAACCGTTTTGGGATCCCATTTTGGGGGTTTCGGTGCACCTCCCACTCTCACTTTAGTCGATTTTTGTGGTTGGATTGGGTGCCCATATGGCTGTGGTTGTCAAAACCGTTTTGGGATCGTATTTTGGGGGTTTCGGTGCACCTCACACTCTCACTTTAGTCAATTTTTGTGGTTGGATTGGGTGCCCATATGGCTGTGGTTGTCAAAACCGTTTTGGGATCGTATTTTGGGGGTTTCGGTGAGTTCACCTCCCATTTTAGAACCGATTTTAGTGGTTGGATTGGGTGTTCACTGGGGGTACGGGCTTTTGACCCATGTCCATATGTTGATGGTTTTAATGGGAAACCGAAAGAAACACCGGCATATATATATACATATATTTTTTTGTGGGGGGGGTGCCCTCAACAAGAGACACCCAGAGTGCGACGCAACTCTTCAGTTTTCGATTCAATGGTGTGATCTTGGAGGTCCATCGGTGGGCATGGCCAGCTAGCGGCGACGCCAGATCGAGTTGTAGGATGTGTTTGCTTTGCATGCGTGCATGGCGCCGGATCGCCACAATGGGAACTTTGAATAGACCGAGCGAAACAAGGGGAGTCCTTGCTTATGACATCCGATGAACTCAGGTTGTTGATGACTGCCAAGCTCCACCAACGGGATGCAGTCGCATTTCGCGCCTGCCAAGGCATACAAGTTTTTTGCCAGGACTCTTGGAGTCCAGAGAACTATTTGACGGGTGTGTGGACACCACCGAAACCTCAGTCAGGATCAGCGACCTAGGCCGCTGCTCCCACAAATATTGTACCATCAGCGTATTGCGTGTAGGCGCGTGCGTGCGTGCATGCGTGGTCTGCCGAGTTGTAGTGGTGAACTATGCATATGTCAGAAAGGTGACCCTTTTGGGCCAACCCATGAAGGATGTTGACATGCAGCATCATGCAACTGAACATTTTACTCAGGTCCCTATAATGTCCTAGTTTCGACAACCTTGTTTGGCCAGTTTTTTTGTCAGGGCACTTGGGGTTGGCTCACAACTTGACGCTTGGTGATTCCTGCCATTCGGCAAATAGGGGAAGGGGGCGTCAAACGTTGCTCACTTGGCACCCGTCATTGTGTGCCGAAGAAAATCCTCACTATCAGCCCTGGCATACTGGGGCACCAAGGAAGCATCTCCATTTGGTTGGAGCTTTTAACCATTCGGATTTCGGAGCTGAACATTTGACCGACTCTTTCAATCAACGAACGCCGGTTTGGGCAAACGTTGCCATTGTTTCCAATGATCCAGATTTCACTTGGGTCCAGGCCAAGCCGTAAGGGGTGCGACATCCGGGCAGTTTTTCCCGGCGATCGCGCCAGGCAGTGCAGAATGCTTCCTGGCTGGTTTGGCATTCGCGAAATCTGGGCCTTGAACTGCATGAGTCTGATGAGTGGCAGAATCCCAATTTTCTGAACAGCTCATGTTTTCTAAGTGTGCAACCACCCCGAATCCGTTTGAAGTGTCTACAGATCTGAAGTGGGGCCAAACTTTTTTTTTACGCAAGGAGTAAACCTCTGGTGCGCGTCGGTGCAGGAATGAAGTGGTGCTTGCAAGGCAACACCTGCCCAAAAGCGTCTTGAATCGTTGTTCATCTCAAGCTTTTCCAAATTGAGGTGACGGTGTACAGGACCCTGCCTGTCCTGCCTGTTTGTCCTGCGTTCCGTTTGCGTTCGAGGAAATCGTTGAGCTGGGTTTGGTATGACTGATGAAGGACATGTTGGCTCGGTAGTCGTTGTGTTGCTGCTTAGATCCATTCTAATCGGATTGGCTGTTCACCTTTACCCATCAAGCATTGAGTCTTTCGCAAGCATGCAGCATTTCCAGGCCCCTGCATGGCCAGGTTCAAGTTGTCTTTCTTGGTGATTTCGCTTTGTGCGTCAAGCTATTCTCTCCATGGCTAGCTGTGAGTTTGGGTGCCAAATGGCACCAGAACACAGGCTGCGCTTACAACATGCTTGTTTGGCCCAGTGGTTTCTAGACCCCAGTTTCCTAGGGGTCTTCCTCTCCCGCACAAGAACCATCCAACTGGCAATCCATAGCAAGTAATGTAGCCCCTCCCTTCGCCAAAAAGGTTTCGTCGGCAGCCTCGAATCTTTCACATAAAGTGCATACATATACATGTTATCTATTTCTATACATATATCTTTCTTATCTTTACAGACACATAGATGCATTCTTGGCGGTTCCCAACCATCCCCCTAGCCTTTTGGATTTTTTTTTGGGGTTTGGAGGTTGGGTTTCCATTCAACCCACAATTTAAACTTTCAGCTGGGGATCTGAAAACGGACAGCCGAGATATTGTATCCTGCACCACTTTGAAGCCCTGAGAAACTCTTTGCTTTTGGTAGGGGGAGTCAAACAGTTCCAGGTGTCTTAGCATGTCGCGTCAAAACAAAATCCCACCGTTTCGCTCTTGGGAGGACGGAGGGATCCGCCGTTTCGAGGCGGTGAACATGTCCAGCGTGGAGGCCCAGCTGCGCGCGGAGCTGAACGCGCTGAAGGCGCAGCTCCAAAGCTTCCAGGCCGCGCGAGATGGGATCCGAGGAAGCCGAGCGGGATTTGTTGTGAAGGGACCCGAAAGTTCAACGGATTCCCATTGAAAGAATGGCCTTGGGGCCCGATTTGGATGAAAGTCTTGAAGTAAACAATGGTTCTCTGAACCCCTGGTGCGAGAAGTAGGGACTGAGGGAATGAGCCTCGAGATTCCCCGAAAAGCAAAGGAAACTCTAGGGGACTGGTTTTTCTTGGGGTCATTCCCTGATTCCCTGCTGAGCACTCGCAAGTTTTGGTGGGCAGTGTTCTTGTTGTTGGGTTTGTCAGGCTACCCCCAGTTTGATGTAGTTTGGATTGGTGGCTTAGGGAGGTCTTATAGAGGGTAAATTGGAAGCTACTGTTAACCACCAAACCACCAATCCACTTGGAGGAAAGCTGCCCTTTTGAGGTGGCAAGACGGGACACCCACTTGAAGGTGTTTTTTTTTCTAGGGGGAGTGTTGCATACCGACGTGGGAGCAAGATGGTCATGATGCTTTGCCGCCGGCGCCATGTTTGCGAAAGGCTTCCACGAACCTTCCAACTTCTGAGCATACCCCGGGCCCCTATCAAGAGGAATCTTCATGGGAGGGTTGGGATATGCTCAAGCGGTTGGGTACTAGATTCGTTTGCCTTTGTGTTAGCTTTGAGCGGTGTTTCCAGTTAGATCTTGTGGTTGGTTGGACTAGCTGCTCTGGATGAATATTGATCTGATTTTGTTGGCGTAGTTTGTTGCTGGGTTGGTGATTGTTCGGTGATGCTAGTTTGGTTGGTTGTTTTTGTCCACATTTGCTCGCGTGTTTGCTTGCTGGGGATGTGACGGATGTGTGGCCTATACTCACTTCGTTTGGTTGTGTCATGCTTGTGTTTCTGTGTTCTTGCCTGCGCCGTTGTTCGCTTTGCCGCTTGACTGTGTGTGAGTGTTTGTGCTTTGGTTAGTTTAATGCCGTGGTTGCAGCGGAACTACATATGTCTCAAACTAGTTGGGCCCCAGTATATTGGACTTGAAAGGGACACCAAAAGGAAAGCACCCTTTTCCCTTTTTGGGGGTGGTGACACTAAGAGGCCCGGGTCATGTGCCAGCCTGCCAGCACTGTTTGTTTTGAAGGTCGGATGAAAGTCCTTTGATTCGTTGCCCTTCAGGAAGAAAGACTCCTTGATGTGGTGTGATGCTTCCCAACATTCGGACCCGAAGCTTTCAGCACTTGAGTCCGCACGCGTAGGACCAATCTGGTGGATCACCGGCGGGCATGTCTGAAGAGGAGAGCGTCTACTTGAAGAGGCCGGGCATGAGACTGCCGTATGCCATGCAATGATTGAGAGTCCCTTGTGGGTATTCAGCTTTATTCAAAATGTCAAGTGTTTGACGATCAAGGCAATACCCAAGCTTGGTGACAAACTCCCGGGTGATTGCCGCTACTATCCCTGCAACACGGTAGTTTGTGTTCGAAGCCCTGCACCAACTCTCCCTTGTTCCTTCTTGCTTTGCTGCTAGAGCAACGCTTCGTCTACCCTTCTCCGGCGAGGGAATTTCTTAGGGAGCCCTGTTTCAGGTAACCCCGAGTGGGTGGTTTGGATTGGTTGTTTGCGGGCATTGGAACAGGGAACCCCTGGTTCTTGTAGAGCGTAAATTGGAAACCCCTTAACCAAGCCACCGGGCTCCAAACCACCAATTATTTTTGAGGGAGACTGACTAGTTTGGGGTTGAACATTCACTTGCGCAGAATGACGTTTGTCTTTTTCCTTGAGCTTCATGTTCTGGGCAAGGTTCAATCGGAGCAGTCAACTAGGCGATGCTCAGAATGAATTCTGATTCCTTTTGCCACATAGTGGTTTCCCTTGTGGTGTGCTATATCAGTCTCCGGGACCGCACCTCACCCCACAAGGACACCCATGTGAACAGCGGCCCTGGGTGAGTGTAGATCAACAGTGGCTACTCTAAACGAAACCCGGGTAAACGGAAACAAGGACTAAACCTACCGTGCCGTCCCCTGGTGGTATTTTTTTGACCCATACCCAGGCGAGGTTTAAAACCTCCTTAAAGAAGGACATCTAGGGACCCCTCTTGGTCTGTCCAACCCCAGCCGCACGGCATCGGTCCCATCAGGCGAGTAGAGGAGCAGGAGCAGCTCTGTGCGCTGCACGGCACCGCGCCACGTTGGCACGTCGATCGGGGCCGTTTGGGGAGGGTTTGGCGGTTTGGGCGGGTTTGGTGTGGGTTTTTGGGGCGGGTGTTGTGTGTCTCGGTTTTTCGGGGGATTTCCCAAAATTGTGGTTTTCCTGGTGGTTTTCCATTTAAAGCTTCCCAAATTGTGGTACCCACCCACCGACGATTCGATGGTTTGGTGCACAGACCTCTGCAAAAACACCTACTTGTTTCCGGGAAAGGGGTTTGTCCACTTCCATGTTAGTTGGTGCGAGGGTAAGTCTTGTTGTTTTGGGACTTGCCAAGATGGTGGTGTTCCTTAGTTGTGTTTCTTGTTAACCACCAAACTTGGCGCAGAAAGGGGAGAAAAGCAAAGGCACGCCCACACGCAAACAAAAATACAGTAGTTTCGAGATCCTCCAATGGAAGTCCCCTTTGCAGGTATGATCTAACTTTACGCAGAGCCGACCTTGTGACCTTCATTTAATTTATGGTCTATGTTTAGTCTTGGCAACATGAAGTTGTGGTTCCTTTGCTTGCAAGCGACTTGTTTGAACCATCCAAAGGCGGTGCCTCCAACGAGCCATCCTCGAAGGGTAAGCAGCCGTGTGCTACGCGCAATTCAGCCAGGAAAGCGGGTGTCTGTATATACGCTTGTGCCATTTTTACGTTGGACCTGTGGGAAGTTCTGGAGAGACAGTCCTTCACTCCCACTTTTTGTGGCTCCTGGCGCACGCTTTTCCTCGCTCCCGATATTTCCCTTGCGCTGTGGTAGACGTCAACTTCTAGAAGAGTATCCTTCACCCCCTCAACAATAGAGCTGGGTTGTTTGAATCCGGGGTCAACATTACCACCACTCCGCTTCGATCTGAGGACTGGCCGGGGCTGTTGGCGCTGGAGCAAAGCCGCGCCTGGGATCCAACTACTCAAAGGCCTTATGCCCAGCCTAGGAAACCAGCAGAAAAGGAGGCCCGCTTTTGGGGGAAACTGAACAATTTTGGTATGAAGGTCCAACCTGCAAGAGGTCATTGGCTTCCCAAGGGTCCACTTGCGGCTTTCCGAGGGAAATGGACAGATGGCATTGCCAAGAGGTACCTGGACCAAACGGGGGGGGCCAGGGGATTTGTCACGTGCGATGCGAGTCGCTCGCCGCTCGAGCCACCCAGGCATGCAACGACGCATCTTGACCGCAGAGAGCCGGATGCGAATTGCCAGGTGTGCAGGCTGTGCCAAAAACACCAGTTCTCGTAACGAATTGCCCGGAACGACCCGTGGTCTCAACCTAGGGCGCGTAGAGAAAGCTTTGCCAAGCCCACAAGCAGTGGGACCTCGAAGCGCGGTGGGGATGGCGTGTGAAGCCAAGATGCGCCAATGAGGCCCTACTCCCGAGGCTCCGTTCAAAACTGGCAGCTGAGCAAGTGCCCAGTGACGCTTTTGATTTGCCAAAGACAGGGGTGGTCAAAATTTAGCTGTTCAGTTGGTGGGTTTGTGTTTGGTTTCCCTGGAAAACCAGCATCCAAGGGACCCAAATTTTGAGAAGCACCTACAGGCATTGGTGTCCTGTTTGGTTATTTTGGAAAAGACAGATGGCCCTGGTTGACCTGGTTGTTTCATAATCTACCAGGAAGATCCATCTATGTTCAACCAAAAGGACACCTATGCCCGACATGTCCTCTAGTTCACTGTCAAAGTCTGATTCTAAGCATAGGCGTCCTTTTGGGTTGATTTGGTTGAAACATAGAGGGCCCTGTTTTTGTTTCCTCTTTTTTTCTGGTGGTTCAATCAACTACCAGGGAAGTCCATCGATGTTCAACCAAAAAGGACACCTATGTAAACAATATTTTTTATTAACCCCCATTGTTTTTCATGGTGGTTTGAACCCCAGGGCACCTAAAAGGACACCTATACTAAGCCACGTACCCCCGGCTGCGTTCCCCGCCCAGGCACAGCGATGCCATCGGCTCAGGATCTCGCCAAGCTGCAGGCAATGGAGGAGCGCTGGGGCGGGTCCCTGAACGCGGCCAGGGGGTCTGTCTGTTTTTTTGGAGTTGGTACCCTTTTCTGGTAGGTCTTAAAGGGAAACCAAAAAAACAAGAATCACCATATGTTGTGTTGGAATCTGAAAAATGACACCCAATCTGGAAACCCAAAAAACAAGGAGAATTGCCATATTTGTGTGAGGGGGGAATGAAAAATGACCCAATCTGGTCACTCTTACCTGGTTAGTTGGACAGCTATACTGACCTGGTTCTACTTGGGTCTCTCAAAGTGAACATTTTGAGAGGATGCTTGCCTGAAGATGAACCTGCAACCACAAAACTAGGGTCGCTCAAAGGTTCCTCCAAAACTGAGGCGGATATATTTTGCATGGGTCCCTGAAAAGTGGTTCCTCTTTGAGGGATTCCCGAAACAACTCCTTGGAGTAGTTTCCGCTTAAGCCACCATTTAGGGAGTTGCTGTTTGTTTGTTTTTGTGTTTGTGTGCTATTTTTTTGCGGGGGGTGACCCCTGCAGGAGATCGCCAATCATATTTCCATCAGCTTTCCGCAGGGAAGACTAGAATCAATGGAGAACCTTGTGAATCTTGTTGCTTAATTGCAATTGGTCATGACAGGAGCCCCAAAAAGAGGTTCCCTTTGAATTCCCACAAGAAAAGAACTGGGTACCCTCCAAAAATGACATTGAGACAGACAGATTCAGATGGGCGATGGGTGTGTGCTTTTTGAATGAACCCTTGTTGCGCCTATTTGGAGGGACATGGAGCTCCAATTTGGGACTTAATGTTCAATCTTGAGACGAAGCTGAAGCTTAAGAAATGTAGTTTGACCAGACCGGCCGCTTGCACATTCCAAGTGTCTTAGTGCGACACATTACGAGAAGCTGGCGGAATCGAAGCCGAGAAGAAAGCGGGTAGACTTGGCCCAGTACTTGGCCCAGTGCAAGAAATTTGGTCACGTGGCTCGGGCAAAATGTTTGACTTCGCGGAACGGATCAGTCTGCACCATGAACATGTGATTCTGCTGTTTGGAGGATTGTCTTTTTGCTAGGTCCCCCAGTGGTGCGCTTTTACACTTTTTTTGGGAGGGTTCCCCTACTAAAATAGACTACAGGGAAAAGGGTACGCTTTTTCTAACCTCTCTACTGGAGGACCTAGTTTGTAAGGGTAACAAAAAGATACACCCTTTGTCTTTCTGACAAACTCCTCGGCCTTTTGCAACTCTTCCGGGCGAAAAGCGAGCGCCAGGAAAGAAGTGGAGATGAGGCGACCTGGCACAGCTATTCGACGGCGACCCTATCGCCAAAAGAAAAAAAACGCAGCGCAGAAGACAAACTGTCGCTGAGAAGGGCTCTTCCTTCCTATGCCATCCTGGTTGATTCCGCGAATAGGCGAATTGAGTCTGGTTTCACAAGGTCCTTCATATAAGCCAGCCCTGTTCCCCGGGTGGCTTCAAGATGAACAGGGTTTCTAAAGCGCTCGATGGGCTTGGCACGAGATATCGCTGGAGATCCCACATCACATGCTTTGAGAGGTGGGGAGTCTTGTTTGGACGCCACTGACAGGAGCTGGCTGGCTGGCTTAATATGTCTCATATGGCTGTGGCTCAAAACGAGGTACCATAACCTTGGTAAATGGAAACAACGACTAAAACCTGCGTAACCCTAGCTTTTTAATTTTGAGCCACACCCATACGTTGGCTTGTTTGTAATATACGAGGCCGCCTTTGTTGGTTATAAAATGGATTATCAGCCTCCTAAGTGGGGTTTGCCCGAGTTCGTGAACCCAGATGTAACCAAACAGAGGCGTCCATATAGTTTACTCCCAGCGGCATGGCGGTCTGTCTAAAGTTTGTTCATTCACAGACAATGTCGACCCCGTATGAATGATCCCAGTTTATTAGTTAGGTGTTTTCCCCCTCCAAAAGTGATGATTCCCCACTCAATTCAGGAACACCCCCCTATTAGGAAACAGGGGTTGCTTAATGTGGGGTCAGCATTAGACGCGGCAGCCTTTTCGTGATCCGCGGGATGCCAGCAGCGCTTGGGTTACGAAGTGCTGAGCTAGGCTGGCTGCCTTCTTTTCTCCCGCGTTTTTCATGCCAGGCTATGGTTTGCAATCTGGTTGGTATGTGTTTCCATGACTTTTTGCCGTGGTTGCACTCGCAAATCACGGAGGAGAACGACGACGAGGATGACGATACCTTCACTTGCTCCTTGCTCCTTGGTTGCAGCTCCTTGTATGGGTGCAGTTGACACAGATCCGAGGGCCGTAAACCGAAGGCACACGCCAAAAACCGAGAGATGCTGGCCGGGCAAAGGCAGGGGTCCCCGTTTTCATGGATGGATTGGTCCATTCGGACCGCTGTTTGGTTCTTCTGTTTCACCCAAGCTGGACATGTTCCCTTGACTTAACCCATACTCATATACAGGCTATAAGCACTATTCCAGATACGTACTCCAGGTATGGATATTTGGAAGAAGAATCCCCCGGTATTGACGATGGCAACTGGCTAACTGCCTAGCGGGCTGGACATCGAGCTCTAACTCAGAAACTTGGTGGTTTGGGGCTTGAACCTCTGATGCTTGTAGAGTGTAAATAGGAAATCACCCACACGAAACACCCATTCGGGTTGAATCAAAGGGCAACCACAAGTTACTACTTGCTAGACGCGCCCTGCAAGCTGGGCTTAGGGAAGCGTAGCTGAGGGGATCCCCTTGGTCGTTTGATGCATGCGCCCCTTTTCCAGGGTCTGACTTTGACAGGTTTTCTTCGACGGTTTTTTTTCGTCGGACAGCAGCAGTTGCTTAGATGCTCTGGAACTTGGCTAAATGGTTAATAATCCTGGGTTTCTCGGGGACTTACACCATGGTAGATGGGTACTTGGGCAAAGCTAACCACTTAGTGATTCCTCCAAGACCATCTAACAAATCTTCACCCCATTTTAATCAACCCCTGCTTATTCATATGGGGGTGTCCCTGCTTTCGGCCGGGATTCATCACTTTTGAAGGGGAAGACCCCCATACTAACAAACTGGGGTTGATTTTTCCTGGGGTCAACATGAAAGGGGACCGTGGTAACCATGGTAAATGAGTCACAACTAGGGCGGGGGCTTACAACCATGGTACATGGGTTACATGGCTTACAACTAGGGCAAAGCAAACCACTTAGCGATTCCTCCAAGACCATCTAACTAATCTTCACCCCATATTAATCAACCCCTGCTTGTTCATATGGGGGTGTCCCTGGTTTCGGTGGGGTTAAATCACTTTTGGAGGGGAACACCCCCAGATTAATAAGCCGGGGTCGTTTTTTTTTCTTTTTTTTCCGGAGTCACCATGGTAACCGTGGAAAATGGGTTACAACTAGGGCAAAGCTATCCAGGGGGGTTTTTGGTGGTTTTCTAGAGAGAAGGATCTCTGGAAATGGAAATGGAAGTTGCCCCTAGAAAGGAGCGGTCTCCGCATGCAGCAAAGCTGAGCCTCCGGGTTTCTCTCCCAGGCTGGAGCTGGGCCGCTCGCAAGAAGGAAACCCGCCCGAGGGGTGCCTTGGCGCGCCAGGTCCGATTTTCATTACCGGATCGAAGGGGAAAAGCAAGGATGACATCTATGACAGCAACAGTATTGGAGAACTTTTAATGTGATTTTTACAGCATTTGCTTGCTGGTGTTTTTTCTCCTAAAATTGACAGTACTATGATATATTCTAGAGATTGCGACTATTTTCTTTTACTAGAGACTTGTGAATCTGATGGCAGGTTTGAACAAATAAACGCTGATATCGCTGTTATCGTTAATATAGATGGTGATCATGTTCATTTTCATTGAACCAACACAAATACATAATGTAATGTAGACAATAGCAATTTAAATACCTTATTAAAAAAGATAGAGTTAGAAAACAAGAGCCTCCCCATAAACAGCCGATGTCCAGGTTCCCCAAAACTTGGTTTTGGCCCGGGGGGTTGTCCATGTTTCCGGTGTGGTCAGCAAGTTTGGGTTTGTCTGCAAATGAGGAAAGCCTCCAAAAAGGGGGGTGTCAATTTTCGCTTTCCTTTGCGACAGCCAGGAAGAGAAATACCGGTCCGCCTATTTGGGGTTTAGGAGAGGAGAGGTGGTCACGACTTATTGGAGAGGGACTTCCAGCAAGCATTGCGAGTGCCCCCTTTCGAGGAATAAGGACCTTGACTTACACTGGGAGGTTCGACCATACATGACTGCTTGTGGTATGATTTCATATAAGGGTGGAACTCTGGATGCCATGAGTGAAACTGAGTGGAAGGCTGGTATTCTCAAGGAGGCTGAGGCAACGCTGATTCTGTTCTTCGATGTTCGATACACATGACGACATGTTGAACCATTTAATATCAATTCTGGATCCAGTTGTGTATCCTTCGGGCAGAGATCAGCGATGGTTGCAATTGAAGTTGTGTATGCACACATTGTTGCTTGAACGGGAAATGTTTTGTGTGTTGCTCACACTTGTGCGGACAATGATGTTACTGCTTGAGAACACGCGTGATCTGTGCTGGTTTTCTGCCATGCTACTCCTTCACTGCCGCAAGCGTGGCAGATTCCAGAACGTAGGGAGTCGAGGTTTGAGAGGCAAAAGGTGCGGAGGGCTAAACTTGTTTGGATGGATGCATGGTAAGTTGATGCCGCCACACCTGCCATGATACCTGCCATGTTTGACTTTCACTTGGTTTGTGGTCCACAAACTGGTTCCAGAGTGCAACCGACAACCATTATTCAATGTGTGTAGCATCCTAGAACCCGTTTGATAGAAACCACTTGGCCGCCCAATGTGCAAGCCTGTGCGAGCGTGTGTGCGTGCGTGGGAGCACGGGTGTGAGTGTGCGTGTGTGTATGTGTCTGTGGGGGCTACACGTAGGCATAAATCTCCATGGATTCCAGTTGCCAATGAAAAATATAACTCTGGTGTATGGTTTTGAATTTGCTTGTGCGCGGTTGTGAAGCACCCCCGAAGCATACCCCTTAAAAACGTATGCCGCAAGCTGCTTTTCTTCTACCTTTTGTTTTTCTTACTGCTGCACAACCACCACCAGCGATACCAGCGATACCTACTGCTAATACTGCTGCTGCTGCTGCTGCTGCTGCTATACTTCTACGACAGCTACTACTACTACTACTACTACTACTACTACTACTGCTACCACTACTACCACTAGTACTACTAGTACTACTACTACTACTACTACTACTACTACTACTACTACTACTACTTCTACTATTACAACAACAACAACAGCAACAACATCAACAACAACAACAACAACAACAACAACAACAACAACAACAACAACAACAACAACAACAACAACAACAACAACAACAACAACAACAACAACAACAACAACAACAACAACAACAACAACAACAACAACAACAACAACAACAACAACAACAACAACAACAACAACAACAACAACAACAACAACAACAACAACAACAACAACAACAACAACAACAACAACAACAACAACAACAACAACAACAACAACAACAACAACAACAACAACAACAACAACAACAACAACAACTACTACTACTACTACTACTACTACTACTACTACTACTACTAGTAGTACTACGGCTGCTGCTAATGTTACTGCTACTGCTACTGCTACTGCTACTACTACTACTACTACAACTACTACGGCTGCTGCTACTGCTACTGCTACTGCTACTGCTACTGCTACTACTTCTACGACTGCTGCTATTACTACTGCTCCGTCCTTCATTTCTCTCCATTTACCTTCATGCCCCCTACATGCCCCTTCATTTCCCCTTCATTTCCCCTCATTTCCCTTCTTCATTTCCCCTTCATCTCCCGGTTGTTTCCAACTCATTCCCTTGTCATTTCCGCTTCATGTCCTCTTCAGTTTTGATTATTTTCCCATGCATGTCCCATTCATTTCGCCTGAGTGTCCCTTTCGTTTCCCTTCATTTGGCGTTTCCTCTCATTGCTTTTCATTGCCCTTTCATTCGCCCTTTGTGTGCTGGGGGGACGGGGGGGGTCCTCTATCCTCTCTTAGGTGCTCCTCGTACCACTACTATCGCAACTACTACTGCAATAGCCACAGCGAATCATTCACCTGGAGCATACCCGAGTCATACCTGCGAATCACACCCAGCGCGTATACAAGAATGCTTGCACAAATTTAGGGGCGTGTCAACTCAGTCAAGGGAAGCGATTGCGTGCCTTTGATGCGACCCAACTTCATGATTCCCCTTTACCAAGCCGGGGAGCAGCTAAGAAGGTTGAGGGCGGCGTGACTGTCAGTGACCTGACTCTAAGCAATTCTTAGTTTTTTGGATATTCAGGGCCAGGCGGAAAAAAAAAACGGTCTTTCGTCAAAAAACAGTCTAGCAACCTTGGCCTTTGGAAGCCTAGGGTTCGCACGCAAACAACACACACACACCCTGCCAGCTTGCACAGCGCAAAATACATTTATTTGGAACTCGCGCCACAGATTACACGAAGCCCAACTTATCATGACCAATGCTTGTTGATTAGTTATTGTATCAACACAACACCTACACATGCATACGGATTTATTTATTAATGTATATGCACACACCTGAACATGTGACAGTCTCGTGATGGGTTGCTATTTTTGGGGTAGGCGCATTGACTGGCCCGCATAAGGCGGTCCTCCCTGCGAGCTCCCATCCGCAACTCGGCGATAGCGAGAGAAGCCGACCTTCTGAGCATACCCCCGACCCCAATGTGGGGGTTGATCAAAAGGCCCTTTACATGGGATGACCATCACAGAGGTGCATTTTGCTTGGATGTTAGGACTTTAACTTTTTGCCAACTAATGGGTTTTCCATTAAACCACTAGAAGTTAAACTTTTAGCAGGGAGAAGAAAGCCACCGACATCAGGGAAACCACAAACAAAGATGATTTTCACCACTAAAAATACCTGTGCTTATTTTGGGCCCAGGAACATTGATCAACCCTCAGATGGTGGGATATTTTGTCATGGAAGGGTAGGTTCGAGCCTTGGAATGCCACGAGGCGGGAACTCTTTCAGGACCGTTTTGGAAGCAGATCAGGAAAATCCAATTCTCGGCGTTTCTGTTTTTGAAACTGGTGAGTTTTATGGTGGTTCCTCTCTGAAGTGGCCCCAAAAGAGTACCCCGTTGTGGAAGACAGCCACTTGGTTGTGCATGACTTTTGTGAAGAACGATTGCAAGTCTAACTGTCCAGTCCTCGCGGCTGGCCAACTCGAGCTCGTGCGTGGTATGTTTCATACTGTGGGTGGACGAAATCCTGCACTACCTAAGAAACCCTGAAAGGATGATGCCACAGTAAATATTTATATAATGGTTTCCCATGGATTCAAAGTGGTGCGAACGGACTTTGTCCATCCACAGTAGGTTTGCCTCATGCGTGGTGAGCTATTTCGTTTGGGGATAACAAGTTCTCCCATGTGGGCACCTTCATGTTAGTTTCTTCCGGATGAACGACTCATGCATGTGGTTGCAGAAGGGATGGCGCGAATCACGGGCACACGATGAAGCAGGTGAGCCGTCCTGCGGAATTTCACAAGAGATGCAGGACTTTTCAGCGCCCCAGAAGTCCCTTCGGTGAAGGGTAAGGCACAAATTGTTTGTCATAGGCAACCAGACCATGGCTACATTCACGGGGGGAAGCCAAATCTCTCTTTTTGAGGAGTTGCCACGAGGGTGGTTAAACATGTTGGGACAGGTTGCCCCACCAGTTGAGAGCAAGCCCCACCTGCGCCAACAAACGAAAACAAAATCGGCGACATTCTGCGACATCGACATAAGAATCGGGGTGCCAGTTTTACAGCGCTCAGAGACGAGCCTCGTTCAGCTTTGGTTTCAAACGAAACACCCCAAACGCGACCCTGCAGGCCTTTGGCTGATCCTCGGATTGAAACCAAGGGAACATCGAGGCCATCGGGCCTGAACGACCAAGATCGAGTGTTGAACAACCAGGTCTCTTGGAAGGCACAGGTCAAGACTAGGTCCAGTAGTGCCCTTTCTCTTCCCTTTTTTGGGGGAGGGTTCCCCTACTAAAATAGACTACAAAAAAACTATGGTACCCTTATTCTTACCTCTCTCCTGGAGGACCTAAAAGAGGCAGCCATCCCGGCCAAGTGACCTCAGCTTCACGCAAAGGCAGCCAGTTGCAGATCGGCGGGCCGCTGGCAAGGGAGCTGAGCGCCAACGGGGACCAGCGTGGTAAGGCGGAGCAGCTGAAGAGGCGTCGCGTCAGTCACTTCGCTTGGTTTTTGGCCGGCTGGGTTGGGGTCGGTCAGCCAGGAGTCGGCACCATGTTTAGTTCCTTGTAGGGAGGCCAAAAAGAAACCCGAGGCCATTTTTTGTTTGATTTCTTGGGAGCCCTTGGCTTGTCCGGTTAGTACGGATGATCATCATAGACAACCAGGGAGCAGCACTCCCTACAGAGTTTGACCGTGGCACATATGGGTGGGACTTTGTCTGGATCGGGAACCCCTTTTTGTTGGTCTGATTTCATGGGAGGGAAGCCAAAAGGAAGCTAACCAGACTCACTTTGCCCCAGTTTCAAATAGTTGAAACATCACCGGTTGGGCCAATGTTTGTTGAGTGTCCTTTGGTGGGGTGATGAATCGTTCTGAAACATGGTGAGCCCCGTCATCGGTTGATGGGACGACAAAGGGCGTGCTGAATTGAGGTTTGTTAGACATCGCAAGCGCAGGTTTTTGGGGGTCGCTCCCAAGCCACACCTTATGAGATTTTGCCGAGCTTCCCATCCCTTGTGTGTTTGGGCATTTCAACTGGCTTGGGAGTGATGCGCTGAGTAACCCTCAATGACACTTTCAAGGGCCTCAACGCCGGTCCTGAGACTGTGGCCAACCAACCCACCCACCCGCCAACAAACCAACCCCAACCCACCAACCCACTGGCCAACCCACCAACCCACTGGCCAACCCACCAACCCCCAACCCACCAACCCACCGACCAACCCACCAACACACCAACCCACCAACCCACTAGCCAACCCACCAACCCACCAACCGGAGCACAAGCACAGGCCCCAGCAGATTTTTTGCGCCATGCGACTGCACGCTGAGAGGCAGCTGACGGAGCTGTCCGCCGTGGCGGTGGAGTGCGAGGAGGTGCTCAATGAGGATCAAGACGTGGACAGCGCCATGGTGGAAAGCTGGGGTTCAGGTGGCCATGGGTCAAAATCCCGTACCCCCCAGTGAACATCCCAATCCCCACTGAAATAGACTAAAATGGGTGGTGCAGCTACCCCAAAATGGGATCCCATTGGTTTTGACCAACAGCCAGGTTGCCATTTCCTGTGACAAGGACGTCCCCTTCAAAACGATTCTCAATTTAGGCACAGGGATGGGAACTTGTCTTGGACCTGGAATTGCCGGCTGGACCCGCCAGTCATGACTCACGAGATTTGCTTTAGGGGCCGAAATGGTTGGATCTTAAAAGTGGCCCTTGCGCGTGCCCAAGATTGTCGGAGTCGAAACTTGAGCTCCGCTTTGCGTGGTCCAAGAATCCAAGTGGGTCGAAAAAACATGAAAAGCGCGGCCTTTTCGTTGTGTAAGGGGTTGTCCCTGAACTTGTTTCGCAGGCCCAAGTCATCGCAAGACGATGAGGAAAAAAGGCAACGATACCCCCAGAAGCCAGGAAGACAAATTGGTTCGAATAGTCTTCATAGGTGTCCTTTTTGGTCGATTTGGTCGAAAATAGAGGGCTCTGGTTTACCTGGTGATTCAATCAACTACCAGGGCCATCTATTTTCACAAAAAGGACACCTATGATAGTCTTGGCTTTGTTGAGCCGCACCCCGTGTTGTTGAGAAGATCATGAGGCAAGTGTTGCTAAACGAACCGATACTCAAACCGATCCTCAGTCGATACCTAACCGATACTCATGCCTGTCAAGTCCAACCAGCTGCCCAGGAACGAGCCCTGTCTTTGGTTTGCTATCTTCACACTCCTCTTCCTGATGACCGAACCTGCTTGTGATGGCTAGCTGTGTTTCCTATGCGTGTCACTTGGCCACGTCAACGACTTATAGTTCGCTTGACAACTTGTACTGTAGCCGGCAAAAACATTGTAAGCCGATGCTGGGGAAAAGAAACGATACTAAGCGATACTAGAATATAAGGGTACAACAAATTCCATACGTTTACATATATATATATATATATATTAATATTACACAATAATAATTGATAGGATGATTCAGTGTCATTATCAGTAGTAGTATTAGCAATCGTATTGTTAGTATTAGTACTATTATCATTGTTTCATTATTGTATTTATTATGTACTAATTAGTGTATATGGTTGACTGTTGTTCTTTTGAATTGCTCTTGTTATTGGTATCATTATTGGTATTGTTATTAGTGTTGTTATTATTATGTGTTCTGTATTGTTATCAGGAACCGGCGTTTTTTCTTTGAATTTACACCAGACGTGTTTATTTTGAAATTCCTCACTTTGGATTCTCATGTGTGTTTTATTATTATTTTGTTTTTTTTCTCACAGACAAAGCGAGCAAGTAAGTGAGTGAGCGACTGGTGGTTGCAAAGAAAACAAACACCTCGGTCCCACGCCTGGGGGGGTGCAGACATTTTGTTCAATGAAATCACACCTGGGGGGTCCCAGTGTGTTTTCGTTTTGAAATCACGCCTGGGGGGTTTCGGTGATTGTTTTTTTGAAATCACGCCTCGGGGTCCCGGTGCTTGTTTTGTTGCATTCATGCCTGTGGGCCGGGGCGTTTTGTCTTTTGAATTCACGTCTTGGGGCTCCGCCTTCTTTTTTTGAAATCACGCCTCTGGACTGGTGACTTTTTTTGAAATCACGCTTGGCGGTCCTAGTGTGTTTTTTTGTTAATCAAGCCTGGGCGGGATTTCAAACATGCAAACACCGGAGCCCCGAAGCGTGACTTCAAAAGAAAAATCACCAGTCCAGAGGCGTGATTTCAAAAAAAAGAAGGCGGAGCCCCAAGGCGTGAATTCAAAAGAAAAAACGCCCCGGCCCACAGGCATGAATGCAACAAAACAAGCACCGGGACCCCGAGGCGTGATTTCAAAAAAACAATCACCGAACGAACCCCTCCAGGCTTGATTTCAACAAAACACACACCGGGACCCCCCTAGCGTGATTTCAACAAAAAAACACAACGGGACCCCCCAGGCGTGATTAAAAAAAACAAACAAAACACCTGGGCCCCCAGGTGGTATTTCAATCAAAAAAAAACACCTGGGACCCCCCAGCGTGATTTCAACATATGTGATTCCAAGCAAAAATACACCGGAGCCTATTATTATGTGTTCTGTATTGTTGTTTATTTATTGTGTAGTGTTTATTATTCAACAGTATTATCATTTCAGCCTAAGTGGTGTTCAGAATACCAGCCGAACCCCAGAGTGCAGTGCTGCTCCTCTTGTTGATTCAAAGTGGCGAGTCTTGGGCGCCGCCAATAGCGAGACACCTAGGCTCAGGGTTCCTATTTGGCTGTGGCTCAAAAAATGGTACCCCAAATGGCACCTTGGAATATGGAAACGAAGACTGAACCTGCGTAACCCCAGCTGTTTGATTTTGAGCCATACCCATTTGCCCGGGGCAGCGCCATCGAATTGTTGTCCGAGGCGAAATGTCCCTGAAGGTTTTGGTGGTCATCGATCCGCTGGATGACAAAACCCTGGAGGCCGGCCAAGCAGCCAAATGGCCCGGAGCACGTGGAGTCCCTCCTGAGCGGTTGGGTGATCGGCCAAGTGGCCATGGGTCAAAATCCCGGTTATCCCCCAGTGAACATCCCAATCCCCACTAAAATAGACTAAAATGGGTGGTGCACCTGCCCCAAAATGGGATCCCATTGGCATTGACCCACAGCCAAGTTAGCAAGTGTTTACCAACATGGGTTGTGACCTATCCCTATATTTCCTTGGATGGCTTTAAATATCACCTTTTTGTACCTTTGAAAGGGTTTCCCCTTTGCTGGGGGTGATGTTTAAAGGGGGATATTTTGGGAGCCCTCTAAAAGGGACACCCATAGGCTACCCAGGTTACCAATCAAGCGGCCCCCCCCCCCCGCCCCCCGCCCCATTGGTGCGTCGAGAGGCTGGCTTGGTGGTGCAAGCTGCTGCGTCCTCATCCTTGCCTTCCTCCTGGGCGTGGCCGCTTCGATTGAGCCAAACCCTGGAGCGCTTGAAGACATTGTTTGTCCAAAAGTACCAGTATGAACAGTGCATTTGAACAGATACTACTGCTACTACTACTACTACTACTACAACCACTACTACTACAACCACTACTACTACTACTACGACGACGACTACTACTACTACTACTACTACTACTACTACTACTACTACTACTACAACCACTACTACTACAACCACTACTACTACTACGACGACGACTACTACTACTACTACTACTACTACTACTACAACCACTACTACTACAACCACTACTACTACTACTACGACGACGACTACTACTACTACAGCTACTACTACTACTACTACTACTACTACTACTATTACTACTACTACTATTACTACTACTACTATTACTACTGCTACTACTACTACTACTACTACTACTACTACTGCTACTACTACTACTACTACTACTACTACTACTACTACTACTACTACTACTACTACTACTACTACTACTACTACTACTACTACTACTACTACTACTAACTACTACTAACTACGTTTTGGGCTAGGATTATATAAGCCAATTACCTTCTGATATTTGCAAAGCTGGTTTATAAGTATTCAGCCCTTCCTGTCAGTTGCCCCACATGTTTCCCAACCATCGGAGGCCTTTTTTGAGCGTCACTGGGCAATCAAGACTGCTGTGGCTAATGCTCATTCCCGGATGAAGTTCTGGGATGGTTCAGTCAGGTATCAACGTTGCAAAAGCACGCGCTGGGTGCCCTTCAAAGCACTAAGAGTCATCAAGATATCCATTCCAGCCATTTGGGGGTTCGACGCTGCATGAGCGCACGGCATACAGGAGAGTGTTACCTGCCATTCTTCAACGAAATGCGTTGCTAGGATGAACAAGCCCATATGATAATATGGGGGTCTCGTTTGAGGGCACACTTTTTAGGGATGCTTTAAAGGGAAACCAAAAGGAAGGCCAACATGTGTTGTGTGTTGGGTCTCCCTATTTTGAGACTGTTTGAAAGCACCCTTCAGCTTCTTGACCGTGTTCGCTCCAGCCTGTTTATGTTGAATGGCTACGGAGAACTGGTACAAAACATGTAGAAACATACATATATATATATATTGTTCCACAGCAAGTGCGGATCAGCTTGTTGTCCCACACCTAGACCAGATCAAACAATGGAAAGGTTTGACAGAGCCCAAAGCAGGGAATGGGAGGGTTGGAGGATTCCGAGCCATCGGGCGCCGTAGAGCCTTGACATGAGGTATATGACTTTGTCGGGTGGCGGGCCGGGGCTGCGGGGCTCCTGGTGTTTCCCATTTTGGAAACAAACGTTGCTGTGGCCGTTCAAGTGTTTCTGGTCCACTCGGACTCGGATCAAATAGGACTAAAACCAAGGATCTGTCAACTAAGACTGGGACCGACGATTTGCCTCTGATTTTGATAGTATTTTCAAGGATAAGTTCCTCTATAATGTCCGTACATGTTTTAACGTCCAAGCTAGGACTGGAACCAAGGTTCTCTCAACTAGGACTAGGGCCAAGCTAGGTCTAGACTATTTGACTCTAATTCGTATAGTAGTTGAATGTCAAGTCCAAAGTTCTGTTGGAAAGACAATCCGTTGTACTGCACCTCTTGATTTGAACTAGACTAGCCAAACATTGAATTCCATTTTAAGATAGGAATTCTGATTGGAGTACCTTTGTCGAACTTTTATTTAGTTTCAGTTAGAAGCTACATACAACTTGATAAATATATTAAGCAGACTTCACAAGGAGCTTGCTTTGTAATGTCCTTTGTACCTTCCAATTAGAATCAAGGGTCACTAGGACTAGAACTAAGACTAGACTATTTAACTCTAGTTCTTATGGCATTTGAATTTCAAGTATAACATTATACTGGACAGAAAACCCTGTGTACCATTTGACGTGAAATAGAATAGTCAATATGTGAATTCCAAATGAAGATATAAATTATGACTGGAGTGTGTCCTTTGTTGAAATCCTATTGAATTTCAGTTAGACATTGCGTAGAACTTGATAGTTATATTACTCACAATTAATGAGGGAAGATCTAGAGGTCCCATGCTAATTTATATGGTTTCTGATTTGGAACACAACTCTATTGGACAGAATAGATTGTGTAACATCTAAGCTCTTTTAAATAGGAATTTGATTGGCGGCTTTCATTAGGGAAGAGTTCAGCGGTCCCAATTTCCTTTTCACTAGTATTCAAATCTAGGCCTCGATGGAAATCGATTGACATTTGAATCCTGCCTAAAGCTTCCAGAATACTTTGTGGAAATACACTTTTTTGTACTGCTTTCCCGAAAGCCCGAAAAAAGGCAGAAAACACCGCAATTACCAGTGAATTCTTCAAAAAGGTAGGTCCCTGGGGGAGGACACCATATAAATAAACATATATATATATACACATTGTGTATATGCTATGCGCACGTGTTTATGTACGTGTTGGTGGATGGACATCCCAGTCATACTTGTAGTAAGTCGCTTGCTTGCTCGGATTCGCGCTGAGGCCTCGGCACCAGTCCGAGGCGGGCGAAACCAACGGCGCACGCTGGATCCGGGACACCACGATTGTGGGTAACGGGGTTTCTGTGGGAACTAAGGAAAACCTTGGAGGTGCTGGAAGGTTTCTGTGAAATTGTTGGGGTGGTTTCAAGAATTTCTGTGGTACGGAAGCCCCAGTGAGAGCGACCAAGAAGTCAGGGAATGGCGCGTTTCGGTATCACCGGAAGGTATCGACATATTGTCTACCATGCGGGATTCGGTTGTCATTTGGCCACACCTGAATCCGAACCAGTATCACGCAAGTGCAAGCGGCAAACAGATCTTCCTGGGCTAGTCAACTTAGGGGCTTTACCTGATGTCAATACTAACGATCACATGGTATTGTCTGGGATGCTCTCGGGATGCTCACTCAATGATTCATTAGGACCTATTGATAACGAATTTATGAGATCATTTGATGAATATAGTAATTTTAGACATGAAGATATGTCATCAAAATTAATTGAACTATTAGTTGAAGCTAATGAAGTTAAGGTAGCTAAAGATGAATTATGTTTGATTGAAGCATTAGTTAGTCCATCACCTTGTGATGAAACTGTTGAGCAGTACAAAGCTAGAAAAACGTTTTTTTAGTTGATATTATTCTCTCCGCATGGCCATGTTCTCGTTTCTCAGCCGCGATTTCGCAACAAGCCAGAATTGGGAGGGCAGGGGCCATTTTGAAATAATCTCACAGGACAATGAGAAGGCATTCCTTCGAGCTCGAATCCACACTCAACCTGCTATATTTGCTTCTTGTATTTGGATGCTCCTGTTGTAAAGCTGAACTTTGCTACCACTAGCCCATGTTGTGGTCATGCTCGTGTTCAAACAGCGGATGCGCTTTGGAACACGCGACAGCGCCGATGCCATTATTTCATTGAGGTGCAACCACCGACCTCCTTCGTGAGGACATGTTCCATGAAGCGCCGCCGAAAAGGTCCACTTTTAGAACTTGATGGACCTTCAGCCAAGCTGAGGCATAAGAGCTCAAGGACCCCAACCTCCAGTCAATATAGTGGGGGGTTGTCCCAAGGGGACCCTTCCCCTTCTTCTTGATATGGTCTGTACAACGAGAAATGATATAGGCTGGGGATGGCAGCGGGTCTTGCTGCTTCGCGTCAGTCTCCGCGAGCGCCTGTGAGGGAGCTGGCAACAACGACTGGTGCTCTGGGAATCTTGGAGATAGATGGGCGCTCCACAAAGTCGACATGAAGGATATGTCAAACGGAGTGCCAAATGTCGTCCTGCCTTTCCCATACCCATCAAGCCTCGTCACCGATTCTATGTTAGTTTTCGGTTGGTTTGGTAAAACGTCAGGCGCTTGGTTTGATCTTGGTCTTGTCAATAGGCTGAGTGCTAGTTTCAAGGCATGCCGGCGCCGCACCAAGGAAGGAGCTGCAGCAAAGACTGAGTTGGTTGAAGGAGAACAGGCGCCTTTGCTTGCAACTCTAGGGGCAACTTCCGTGTTCCTTTCAGGGAGCCTTCTGCTTTTCAAAAACCACCCAAAACCCCAGGGGAAGTAGCTGGTGTTTGTTGAACAGACTGGGATGCTATCCGGAATCGGGCACGCCCAGCGACACAGAACAAAATAAGTGTTGTTACGGCCGCAGACCAACCAGCGATATTGCCTGTGAACTATGATATGGCAGCCATCCCCCAGTGTCACTCGTTGGCTATTTGACCAGGGCAACA
>CAUJNA010002090.1:520734-580734 GCA_963377175.1 Effrenium voratum | reverse complement strand
TCCACAAAGCACTTCTGAGAGGGTTCCCCTTAATCTCAGCACATGAAACGTTAGACATGAAGCAAAGGCAGTGACTCGTCTCTGAGGAGAGGAAGCTGGCAGAGATGCAAGCGAGGCCAGGTTAGCACATGCACGGTAGCACGCGGTTTTCAGCGAAAATTTTCCGTGAGGCCTCTTGAAGGCCACGTAAGATTTTCGGTTTGGTTGATGTTTGGCTGGGGTGCAATATGCTTCCTTAGAATTAGCTCCCCTTGTTGCTTTTTTCCCTTTTTTGGGGTTCCCTTTGTTTCCACTAACCAGGCAAATATATATATATATTATGTATATATATATATATTATGTATATATATATATATATTATGTATATATATATATATATTGTATATGTATATATATATATATGTATATATTTGCTGGGGTCCTAATTCCAGCCAAGTATGCGTGGATTCAGGCTAAACTGGCGTTTGCCAGTTTGAATATTTTTTCAGCCGCAGCGGGGAGAGAGATGGCCACTGAATGAAATCATAGACGCTCCAAGGAATTGATGAACCACATTCATGCCTCCTTTGAAGAAGCAATCCAGACCGCATCTCCGGAAGAAACCATCAACTCGGGAGGCGTTTTGGCAATGACATATCAAGTCAGGGGAGGATGAAACATGATGCAGCACTCAAGACCAATATATCTCGGAACCCTTGACCCCCAACTGTTTCGACCCTGAAGCAGCAAGATGACACATCTGCTCAACGGAAGCAGCGATGTGTGGTTTTCTTTCGCTCCGTTTTGGCTCGAAGGGGTTCTGGATTTTATGAGGATAAACATACTCAAATTGGCTTGACTGGACCACGCGACATTTGGCACAGTTGGGCGTATTCTGCTTGGTGATACCTCACTGGCCAAATGTATTGCCAATGCCGGCATTCTGGCAGCTGTACCCCACTCACAAACAAAAAGGCCTCGAATCTCTATTTATCAAAGGAAGCTGGCTTTCTGGAGAGCGGGCCCCGGTTGAATGTTGGTGGAAGGGCACATGCAAGCATGTTTGGATTTGGCAGATTTGTTGTTGACTTTTGGCTGCTAGCCCAGCATGTTCAACTCCCCTAAAGCAAGAAGAGGCTGGGTGTGTAAAACTTGTCCCAACCCCTTTTCTAGCGCCCTCGGCCAGGGGCAGTTTCATGAAATCAGCCGATCCCTCCTGAAAGGCCAGCCTATTGGTGTCCCTTCACAACGCCGGGGCTCCGACAGGAGAGACTCACTTTGCCTACAGTGCAATGGCCAAAGCAATTCTGCTCCAAAGCGGACCATCACTTAGAGCCACTAGTCCATGCGTTTTACTGGCTTGACCTGGGTGTTTACCAGAATAGGGGTTCCCTTCTGGGATGGCTTTCAGAGGAACGAAAACGACACCAACCACACATGTCCTTTTTGGGCTCTCAACGGCAACCACGCAGGCTAGCGAATGGGAACTCGCCAAAGAGCCCTGGAGCGGAGAAGGCGGAAAGCGCACAATGTGTCCCGGGCATTGCTGCGATTGACGGCTTGATCCCAAATCAAAGTTGTTTGCCCAGCCACTGATGGATATGTATCACATGCCCCCGACTTAAAGCTTCAACTTGTTTCTTGGCATGGCGGGAGCGCGGGGGTATGAATCAGAGGTGTCCTTATGGGCACGGTTCCTTTTGTTTCAAGCCATGGCAATGACCAAATCCCAATCCCAGACACTCCAATGTAGGCGATGTTTACTCACATTCACGAACGTAGGCCTGAGAAGCAACATCGGGGTTTATGATATTTATGAGACCAATGTTGCCCTGAGAGGCTACCTGGAGTCTCCATAACCCTTTAAACATGGGGGTCATGACCCCTTTATTTGGGTAATGACCCCCATTTTCTATTGGTCTAAGGGTCATGGATACATTTGAAAAGTTGAGTTCGACAAGTTCGGCAAATGCATGTTCGACAGCTATCAGGGAAACTAATCACGTTAATTCGCGCCAAATCGCTGTTGTAGATGGATGTACCTCATCGGCATACACTGGGCCCAAATGTATATTAAACACGGCATGCAGTCAGTTCGACAATCATGGCTTCCGACAAGTCACGGAGTCCGACAAACCAAATGTTGT
Organism: Effrenium voratum; assembly: GCA_963377175.1. Classification (NCBI taxonomy): domain Eukaryota; class Dinophyceae; order Suessiales; family Symbiodiniaceae; genus Effrenium; species Effrenium voratum. The sequence goes on along the minus strand of CAUJNA010002090.1, from coordinate 578,608 downwards.
AATGTATACCTACATTCGAAGACCAGCCAACTTTTGCAGGTTCTGTTCCCAACAGATTCAAGGTAGTGATGCGTGATCGTGTTGTGCTTCATCGTTGGTAAGTGCGGAATCCGTCCGCAGGAGAATGAGCCAGCCATGCTGCGTGACCTGGCTGCTACTTCCCTGTGGCGAGTGTGAAGGACGATGCAAAGAAGGTAAAGCAGGGGACAGCAAGGGAAAGGTGAGGATGCCAGGGTCAGCTACAAACAAGGCCAAGCCAAGGGAACGGGACTCGTGCAGCTTGGACGTTCGGCCAAGTTAGATGGGTAGCCATAGGTGTCCTTTTTGGTTGTTTTGGTCGAAACATAGATGGCGATTCCTGGTTTACCCTGTGGCTTAGTCTAAGGGGAAAATCCATCTATTTCCAACCTAAAAGGACAACTATGGTTGCATGTGGTTTTCTAAAACTTTCATGGTCTTGCCAGGGCCTTTATATCATAGGGCCAAACCAATTTCCGCTTTTTCTAGCAGCTCAGCCAAGTCAGAGGGTCGCCTTCTCAGCTCAGCTTGGGCCACTGGCAAAACCCCGCTGCCCTTAGGTCAGCAGAAAGCGCGCGAGGCGGTCAAGACCATCTCCGCCAGCTTCGAAACCGCCCGGCGCTCGTCTGCTTCTCGCGCAAATTCTTGCGCACCCAGTTGTTGATGGCCGGAGGGTCCCATTTTGCTTGGCTTCAAAGAGAAAAGAACAGGAGCACAGGTGTTTTTGTTTTTTTTGTTTTGGTTTTTGGGGGCGATCCCCAGAAAAGGGCACGCCTTTTTCTGGCCAGAGGCTCGCAACAAACCTGTTCGGCGTCCCGGAACGCGGACCCCCCCCCGGGCCTTTGAACTCCACCCGGTCATCCCCAGAAACGCGTCCTTTTTGGTTGGTTTTGGTCGAAAAGAAATGGTGGCGGTGGGTTTCGATTCCTGGCTTACCTGGTGCTTGAATTCATCTACCCACCTGGTGGTTGAATTTCATCTATTTACCTGGTGGTTGAATTTCATCTACCTACCTGGTGGTTGCATTAATCATCTGCCAGGAAAATCCATCTATTTCCATCCGAAAAGGACACCTATGGTCATCCCTTGTTTCCTTTTGATTCTTTTGATTCGCATGAACGATTCGCGTGTAACTAATTTGCATAAGCTGTCAGCTTCTTGCCAGGAGTCTTTACATCACAGTCTAGGGCCAAAAAAGCTTTTTGCTAGCAGGTTAGCTGGTTGAAGGGACACTTTCAGAGCAAGGCTTCCAGGGAGCTTTCCTGCAGGGTGTCCTTCGTTTGTCTTTTTGGAACCTAAAGTCGCGATCGATTCAATGGAAACTCCCAATGAATTGACTAACTTTTGAAGGGTGAATCGATTCACCCGCAATTTGGGACTCTTGGTCCGTCACTGACGCATGTTTTCCATTTCACCGAATCATGGAGTTCCTAGAACTCCTCCATAGCATCCCCAGCAAAAAGCTATGGGCACTCTGAGATAGCTCTGGGTGGTTCCGGGGAGACCACCCGGTCTATCTTGAGACAACTTGCTTTGTGGTTGAGGGAAGGCAAAAGGAAAGTCACAACTTTGAGCTCCCCAAAGAGCTCCCCGAAAACAGACACACACACACACACACCAAATGCTGGTTTAAAGGGAAAGGCCCATTTGAGAAGCCCTCAAAATTCTTGCTTAAGGGCCCCTTCCTGCAGAGACACAAGGAGCTGGTCTCTTAGATAAGGATCATAAGGGGCCAATCAGGGGAGAAACTACGAATGGTTCATGCCTACAACAATGATTAGTTGTGGTTTCAGGTACCCCACAACCCCATTTCAATGACCTGGAGTCTCCATGACCCTTCAAAAAAGGGGTCATGACCTTGGGTACTGACCAACCATTTTCTAAGGGTCATGGACATAGGTGGTTGTTTTGGTCGAAAAATAGAATGCGATTCCTGGTTTACCTGGCGGTTGAATATCATCTACCAGGGGAATCCATCTATTGCCAACCTAAAAGGACTATGGTCAGAAGGAGACTCCCGGTAAAACTCGGCCCCTGCCCTCCAGTCCCGAAAACGGCTGAGCGCCATGCCGAAATCGAGGCCATCAACGCCTTGGACGCCGCGCAGCAGGCCTTGGCTAAGCGGTGAGGCAAAGAAAACCGCCCGGGGGCCCGGGGGATATCCCCGGGGCTTGCTTCATTGTCGGTGGGTCGGTCGGGGGTGTGGGGTTTGGGGCCCAGGCTGAAAGCTTTGAATTTTGGGGCCCCTAGCAATTGGTGTTTTTCTTCGCCTACTGTTTTGGTTGGGAGGGTTCCCCTACTAAAGTAGACTACAGAAAAAGAGGTACCTTAGTTCTAACCTCTCCACTGGAGGACCTAGTCATGTGAGGCTCACTTCCCGAGCTGCTTTGCGCGCTTCATACTTTTTGGCATGCGGGATTTGATTCGATGGCAGGAATTTGAAGGCTTGACCAATGTGAACCACAAGTGTCCGGAGACAGCTGTGTGTGCCTTTTGGGCTGTGGGCACTGGGCAATGGGAGGGGAGTAGGTAGCTGTGAGATGCAGTCGGGCTATTTGCATATTCAGCAACTCGAGACCATGATGGGGAAGGTCCCGGAGAACTACACATTTCAATCATACCGCTCATAGCGCACATTTTGCAAGACATTCCTCAGAGTGACAAAAGCTGACAGTCAATGGCACAGTGGACAAGATGGGCCGAGAGGGAAGGAGTCACACGCACAACTCCCTTTGAGTGACCACGTTTGTAATTGGCCAGGTTGCAGTAGCGTGACATGCCGGAAAGCCTGTCGTGTAAGTGTGCTTCTCTGCGATATGCTGACTAGTCATCCGCAACCGTGCCTGTTGTCCACCCCACTGCCCGCGTGCCCACCCATCCGCCCACCCATCCGTCCACCCACCCACCCACCCACCCACCCACACCCACCCACCCACCCACACCCACCCACCGCCACCCACCCACCCCCACCCACCCCCACCCACCCACCCACCCACCCCCACACACCCACCCACACCCACCCACCCACCCACACCCACCCACCCACACCCACCCACCCACACCCACCCACACCCACCCACCCACACCCACCCACCCACACCCACCCACCCACACCCACCCACCCACACCCACCCACCCACACCCACCCACCACACAGCCACCCACCCACCCACCCACCCACCCACCACCCACCCACCTACCCACCCACCCACCCACCCACCCACCCACCCACCCACCCACCCACCCACCCACCCACCCACCCACCCACCCACCCACCCACCCACCCACCCCCACTACTGCTCTTGCGCCTTGCGAGGTCGGCCAGATTCTCGATGATCAAGACGTCGCGAGCTTGAGAGATCCGCGCAGGCGAGCTTAACATCTTGGGAGATGGGTGCCTCGCCTTCATTGGAGTCGGTACCCCTTGTTTGGTGGTGTTTAAAGGGAAACCAACAGACACCACCCTCACAAAGGGTCCCCCCAAAAAAGAAAGACACGCTTGGTGCTTCAGACGTCCATCAATCTCGCGGCTGTTTGTTTGGCGCCAGCGCGGACAGGGCACGACGTCGGGTTAATGGCCCGTTTTCGCCGCCCGGCGAAGACACTGGACAAGGCAGCGGGCAGCTTGTGTTGCTGGGCTGTGGTGCCATTGAGCCTTTTTGCCTTGCGAAGGTGTCGAAATTCGAAACCTTTTGGGTATTCCAGGGATCTCTATTCAAGAGAAACAGGGCAATCCGCAAGCATCTCCAGTGGAGGGGTTTGGACCTCAAAAGAGCCTTCTAGACTTCTAGAGGTTCCAACTTTAAATTTGTCCATGGTGAGGTTCCATAAATATAAACCAGAATGAAACATAGTACTTTGGCCAGGGCCAAGCTGAGGTAGTTTCCATGTCTTGAGTACTATCCAAGGTTAAACCATGACCCATGGATTGCGGACCTTGCGGTTGTCAAAATTTGAAACTCAGGCCCATGTTTGCATGGGATCAAAAGGAACTCGAGGGAAACCAGCAATTGGGAGGGCAAGGTGGTGCAAAGTTCCGCACTTTGTTGGTCTGCATTTCCGTGAAAAGTATTTCACCTTGGTTGGTGTTTGGGAGAGTCAGAAACTTGTTGTTCTGCATGCGGGGCACAGCATGGTTTCCCTTCGATACCAGTTTTTTTTGGTTGAGTTCATGACCTTGGCATTGCAGACTGCAACCGGAAGCTGCCAGCGCCATCCCCAGATTGGTCCCCAAGGGACACGCCCCTCGCTTTACGTGGACAAATGCACACGCGCCGCGGTCGTTCGGCCATTTGTGCCATGGTCGAAGCAGCCATTAACCCCCTCCTAACCCCGTAGAAAGCTTCTAAATGGTCTGAAACCTGAACCTTGGAAATATCAAAAACTTAGACTGTGTTAAATGACAAGTTGGCAGGGATGGTCATCGACCACTGGAGGCGGAGCTTAGGCAACCATCATGGGTTGAAAATTAAGAGAGCTATGACCAGGACGGAGGTTTGACCATAGCACATGTGGGTATATGTCCAACTTTGGGACCGTCAGCTGTTTGTTCATAAAAGAAGCCAGCATGAAACAAGCCTTTTGGAGTGGTTGCTAAATAGGCCGCATTTGCCTCAATACTGTGGGCCCTTTGGTCTTTGGTCAGAAAAAGGAGATGCCAGAGAGCACGCCTGCACCATGGTCAGCGGTCCTTGACCGTCTACTGATTTACAGCCATGGCAAGGGGGGAGCCATTGCAGCATAGCCAGTCGCTATCAGCAGCTCCTAGCGGCCCGTTTGGCCGGCCACGGGATCCGCCCATCCAAAGGTCACCGCCCGAACGGAGCAGGTGTCAGGCGATGTCTAGAAGATGGATAGCATCTAGGTCCTCCAGCTAGGTGCCCTTTCTCACCCTTTTTTGGGGGAGGGTTCCCCTGCTAAAACGACTACAGAGCAAAGGGTACCCTTATTCTAACCTCTCTGCTGGGACCCAGGCATGGGGAAGTGCGCGCCGGAACTCCAAGCAGCAGCAGTTATCTTCACTTTAGGCCCCGTCAGTGCACCATCATCTTGAAAGGGGGAACTGGTGTCCGACGAGTTGAACAATGTTTATAGTTTGCGTGATTATCGAACGACAGGTTGGCTAATCCCTGATAGGCTTGTGAATAAAAAAGCCGTACAGATATGATTGCTTCATGGCAGGTTGGTGAATGATACAGATGAAAGATGTGCTCTTGGTGGCTCCCAGCCATCCGGTTCCTTAGCTTTTTAGCTTTTTTGGGTTTAGTGGTAGTTTCTATGTAACCCACAAAAAGTTAGTCACTTTTAGCAGGGGATCAGAAAACGGGCAACCCAGTACTTTGCCCGCAGGGCGTTTGAATTGTTGGACTGGCGATTGGCCCCTTCAGGGCCTTTTTTGGCTTTCGATAGCTCCGGGATACGCCAGGAGTGCTCCAGAAGGGGGGTTTGCAGACATGGCTGTGGGTCAAAACCAATGGCACCATTTTGGGGTAGGTGTACCGCCCATTTTAGACTATTTTAGTGGGGATTGCGATGTTCACTGGGGGTACGGGATTTTGACCCATGGCCACATGTGAGTGGCTCGTCGTCTTTGGAGTTGGTACCTTTTTTGTGGTTTTAAAAAGACACCAAAGGGTCCGATCCCTGAAAAAGACACACAGACACACACCTGTGGATTCGCTTCAAAGGCGCCCGCCCCATTCATGGCAAGAAGCCAGACGCAGCCCTGCAGCTTGTCCTTCTGGGTACGTCTTGAATGGAGATTCCATCGGGATGCGTGCCGTAGATCGTCGGAGGTACAGGGCGCGCGAGAAGCCCTGAAGCAATTCAAACGTCAGGAGTTGTCCAGCGGGCAGCTGCTTCCCATATCACGCAGAGCTTTTACCTGTCCCATTTGCGCTCAAGGCTTAGAACATATATGGCGGCCATCTGCATGGCAATGAGAGCAAGAAAAAGGCAAGCAAGAATGGCCATGAACTGCAGAAGTGGTGACTGTGTTGAAAAGTTGAGATGAGCCCTTCTTCCCAAAAATGAGCAGTCCCTTCACTGTGAGCGCGTTTCAACCGGCACGTTTAAGCACCTCTCCAAACCTCTGACCCCTCAAATCCACTGGAAACCACTACCCACACCACATCAACTCTCCCAAGCCACTCCACAGCCAAAGCAACCGAGCAACCAACCCAAGCACCACACAGCCAAAGCAACCAAACAAACCAACCCACGGACTCTAGCCAATTTCTTCCAACATATCAACCAGGGATTCCGTGCTGACGCTACGCCCATGCAGAATCATGCCTGGGACTCAGCTTGCAACGGAGGGATCGCGAGGCACTTCCAGGTTTTCGGGTTCTCTTCCTTTTCTCAGTTCTTCAGTGGCACCAAGTAGGTTTCCCTTCTTTTTTGGTGGCTGCCCCACTAAAATGGTCTTCCCCAAAAAGGGTTCCCCCTTTTTTTCCAGGGTCACTGAACAACTGAGTTTTTTTCAAAGCTGCAAAGGGCAACTAGTTTTGCTACCATAACAATGGTTGAGCAAGAACGCCCTGGCGGTTTTTTCAAGTGCCAAGCAATCACCCCGGATTAATAAACCCCTGGTTGATTAATAGGGGGTGTCCCCTTTTGTGGGGATTCACACCACTTTTGGAGGGCACACACCCCCCAATAATGGGACGGGTGTATTAATCCTGGGTCAACATGAGATGGGATCCTTCACTTGAAAGCATCCAAGCACTCTGCCAGGTTTAATTAGCAGTGAGCGGTGGCTCACCGGGAAGCCTCACCCGAATCCCCGCGCTTTGGAAGGTTTGGGCCTTTGCTTTGGTGCATTTTGCTTGGATGTTAGGACAAGAAAACTGTTTGCCAACTAATGGGTGTTCCGTATTAAACCACTAAGAGTTAAACTTTTAGCAGGGGAGCAGAAAGCAACCGAGTTTGGATGAACGCTAATCAATGACAGGCCAGGGACACATTGGTCTGTGTCAATCCTAAGGACCCATTTGCAGAAAACAAGGAACCAAGTGGTCCGTCGTGTTGGGGGTAGCCTTTTCATAGTTTGACGGCACAACTGCTTGCCGTTCTGGATGGGCCGAGGATGCGTGCAATGCTTAGACACAAAAACAACAGAAAACAACAAGTCTTGGATTTTTAAAGGGTCGATATTTTGCCTTTGCGATTGCGCACAGTGTCTCTTCGCAGCGATTTATCGGGGGAGGGGGAAAGAAGGAGAAGGCCCCAAAAAACTTTGGGGGTCGGAATTGGTTCTCCAATTGGAGGGCTCGGGGGTCCGGGGGGTCATGACCCCCAGTTTCGAGTGGCCCGACGTGAGGCTTGTGCAGCACAGCGAGGTGGAGGAAGGCTTTGAGCTGGGAGCCCCGGACCTGTTTGGACAACTCCATTTCGCAGTTGGTAGATAGTCTATCCCATTCTTCCGTCTATTTCCCCTTGTTGGTTTTAAGGGGAATCTATCACTGGACGTGTGTTTGTTTGTTTCTTTTCCAGGGGCCCTAAACGCAAATGGAAGCAGGGTATCCATCCCATTGTGAAGCGATTTCTTCGGAGGTTTTCACCGGACCCGAAACATGTGAGGTTCCCAGGGCAGAGCTGTGGTTATTTGCGATCGGTGCGAAATCGCTAGGGAATGTGAAATGGAATGAACCGTTTTGGGATTCCCTTAATGGACACCACAAGGGATGGTTTATGATGGTCATTCCCTCATTCCAAATGCAATGAACACAAGGATTCCCGAATAAAGGAAAACCAGTTGGATGGTTTTCTTGGGGTCATTCCATCTCTCATTCCCTGCTGAGCACCAGAAGAGGGCGGAAGAGGGCCAACTTCTTTCTCCCACGGAGATTGGCTGACTGCCAATAAATTATATGCCCAAAGAAACACCTGCCAAAGTTGTCCAAGGGAAATCCGCAGGGCGGCACCTGTTTATCTTGCCAAAACATGGGCGAACCTCTTTCCAATCATGGACGTGCACAAGGGGTATTCCAAGGCCATAATCGAAATTAAATAGACCAAACACTTAGGAGTTGAGCATTAAGGTTCGCCGTACATGCCTAAGGAGACACGGCGGCTTGGCGTGTCAGCATTTTGAACGTGATGTGACATTAAGAGTTTGAGGGAGCCAATCGCTGTCCCAGCCCAGATATGGGTCTGCCTTTTACAGGAAACCCCTATTTTGAGATACATCCATACAAGAGTAGAATACTTGCATGTTTGAAACTTGTTCTTGTTTTTCCCCAGTTGAAAGGGGTTGTGTATCGGCTTCCATGTCACTTGGGCTGAAGCTCGTGACATGGAAATCTTCTGGGCTTCACATGTTTGCTGTTCTTTCTTTTGCCGGTGGCCACTCTGATTGATACATTCATTGCGGTAAGCGTGTTGGAATCAGCGCTCCCGAGCGCACAGACATACAGAATTGGCCTGACAGCGAATTGCCAAGGTTGGTCTAGAGTTTGGGCGCGGAAGGGACCTGGAGGTGAAATGGTCGGTCATGCCAGAAAAGAATGGATCTCTGGGCAGCTTCGCAGAATGTCTCCCGCAAATCGCGGAAAACTCAACGGCCCATGGCACTAAACTCGGTTTTCGCGTGGCTGGCAAATTGCCCGCCTCGGGATCCCTTCAAGTTTCCAAGAGGTAGCAGCTTTGGTTCATGTTGCACATGTGTCTTGTTCGATGGTGGAATCGGAATCAATAGTCGAGCATCAGCCCACTGCACGTTTGCGTAGCGCTGGCGGGTTCAAATATGTACATGTGACTTGAATAGCGCGGTGATCGAATGTTGGTTCGGTTTGCTAACGAGGCTCACACTCTGCTCGTAGGTGGGGGGCGGTTGAATAATGCTTCAGGGGGAGATATGGGTGGCTCAAAATGTCAGAGGGTTGGATTCCGGGCCAACTCCTCCACTATAAGAAAGACCGCCTTGCCAACAAAAAGACCCGGCTGAGGAGCAAGGCTTTGGTCTTCATCTCGCAGCAAGATGCACAGAGCCAGCGGGGGCCCCCAATTCAGGGGTGCCTTATAGTAAGTTTTGTTAGAAATAGACGGTTCCACTGATTTACATTGGTTTATTCCATGTACCATCCCTGCGAATCGCCGAGACTGGGGAACCCCCACTTTCAGGTTCCACCTTTTGCCGGGAACCGGTGTCATGATTTTAACTGTTTCTGGGGCTTAAAGTCAGCTGGGGTGGTTTCCCTTGAACCTGCCACTGGGGTGACTTCGACAGCGGCAAACTCATGTTGCACCCTCCTTCCCCTTTTAGAGGAACGCCTCTTGGGGTCTTGGGGAGTAATCTAGGGGACACTTCCAACCATTCTGAATCAAGGGATCCGAGTCTTTCCAGCCCAGAAACAGCGATCGGGTTTTGAAAAGAACGATTGAAAAGAATGGAAAAGGAATGAGCCCCTAGAAAAGGTGGTCGGCCGGCTTTTTAGTCTGGGAGCTTATGGTGGAATGAAGCCCTAGTCTAGTAAACTGAATACGACCGGCCCCTTGTCCAGGCCGGCACTGCGCGAGGCGCAATCGGTCCTTGGGCAACGGAGCGAGCGCTGGGTCTGTCCCGGATCTCACGTTTCAGCTGGTGCGCTTTGATGTACACATGGTAGTTGTTGGGAAACATTTTACATTTTTGCTCACTGTGGTTTAGTGGTTGAAATCCAACCACTTAACTGCTAAAATTTAATTGTTTGCTCCCCTTCCAACGTCAACCAAGTACAGATTCAGCCGAACGCCGGCATGCGAAACGATACCTGTGATGCGTTGGGAGCTCACATTTTAAGGCAAGTAGAGGGGCCGTCGATCTGTGTATCATGTTGTGAGACTGATGTTCGAGGCATTTGCGAATAATGGCAATTTCAGCTCATGGGGCTGTTTCCCCCTCCCCCCCCGCGTTTCTCTTTTGACTTTTGAGTATTTCGGTAAGCTCGGGCCAGCGATCTTTGGGGTGGAAGGCTTATAGACTTCGGATCGATGGCATGAGACCCTTTCTGAAAAAGTGGTCAGATCAATTCGACAGACCCCTGGTGAGGATGTTGCTCTGCCTTTTTTTGAGTGTACCTTTTTTTTGGATTGATTTGAAGTACTGGAATTCGAGGGGTGTGTGTGAAATGGAACTTCATTTTCCAATTCCATTTAGCAAGTGGCAGTGAGGGAGGGTATTATTGAGGGCGCCCAAGCTGACGAAGGGGCGTTTCATTTTGAGATCTGTCAATCTGCAACGAGTATGCTTGCTCAGCAGTATCGTGGTGTTGGTGACCAAGACGATGGTCTATGAATGTGGCACTGCCAGATCAAAAGGCTGACAACGCAAATTTGATTGCTTCCTTTGTCCATGTTAATTTTGAAGGGGATCTATCACGCTTGTTTTTTTTCCCGCAGGGGGCTTAAGCAAATGAGCAGCGCCATAAACCCTGACAATACAAAGTAGTACAAGGGGGTGTCCTATAGAATCCCAGCGAAAGCCAAAACGCAGGCCGCGAAAGCTTGCGAAAGCTTATCGCGAAAGTAACCAAAGAAGGTCCCGCCGCGAAAGACCCGCGAAAGCCTGCATGCTGATGATGATGCGTTGTGACAGTCCGCCGCGAAAGCATTTCTAAAGAAAACGAAGCCCGCGAAAGCAAAACATGGGGTCGCGAAAGCGTGAACCCTAGCCCAAAAACAAGGTGACCAGGAATAACTTGCCTAGCGGCCTTGCATTTGGGTGGTTTGTACCCGGGTCTACGGGCATCCAGGAATATTCTGGGCTTCTCAGACCCACTTTCGCGCAGGTTTTGCGGCTGTCCAAAGGGGAGACAGACGCTCTGATGGTGGAGGGCCTCAGTATGCAAACATGTCGCCATCAGCGTTAAGTTAGACAGAAATTCCCGAGGATATGATGACATGATGCTCCAAAGGGTCCAAATTAAACATAATATGTGCATATGGCCGTTACATATGGCCGTTACATTGCACCACATTGCCATACATGACATTGTAGCATGCATAGATATATACTGTCACATACATAATATAATATACATATATTAATATTGAGCCCACTATCCAGAATTTACCGCGCTTTAAAACTAGCTGGGCTGACTAACCTTGAGCTGGGCCGACATCTGAGCAGCCATGGGTTCTGATTAAGTGAGCTTTGCAACGTGTCCTATGATGCATGAAGGTTCTTCCTTCCCAGGGTCGCTTGTCTGAGTTGTGTGAATCATGGCAATATGCCCAAAACATATTCTACGGTTTATATACTAGCTAATTTGGCTTTGACAAAGTTGCGTGGATTCCAGAGATGCTGGTGCAAGCTCTTGATCCTGGACGAGAGAGAGAGAGAGACGGCTTTGTGCTTTGAAGGTGCACCTTTTCAGCCTTGTTGAAATGGACACCAACGGGAAAATCACAATTTGATAGTGGATGGACGAAGTCCTGCACCACTTTGAAACAATGGGGCACTATTGTTTGTTGGTATTTACAGCGAAATCATCATTCCATGTTTTTTGGATGGTGCAGGATTTCGTCCATCCACAGTGTGTTAAAGCGCCATGTTGGGGGATCAGCTTTATTGGCTCCCCCTATTAGGCGCATGTTCAAGCGCCGGATCTAAGGTCCCCCTTGGCACATGTCAAGTCGCCATGTTGGATCCAAATCCACCTGTCTTAAGCACAAAATCGGATCGTTCTATTGGCTCCCAAAAAGAAAGGAATTTGATAGTTTCATTATGCCCCCCCATATGTTAAAGCGCCAAGGCAGATGTTAAATCCCCGGATCCAACTCCAACGGTTTTGGCACATCGGTTTGTTTTTTGTTCGGTTTCTCGGCTTCGACTGAGGCCGAGGCCGATGGCGAGCTGAAGCAGGTCCTGGAGTTGCATGGCCTAGCCGCTGGCTCGGTGTGGCACGTAAGGCCTGATCCTCTTTCCTAAGAAAGCCGCAAGAGGCCTGATCCTCTTTCCTAAGTCTCACTTTGGATTCCAGATCCACCAAGTCAGAGAAATACATGCTAGGTTTTGCAGTGCCCTCTCTCACCAACTTTTTTGGTTGGGAGGGTTCCCCTACCAAAATAGAACGCAGAGAGCTGTCTTATTCGAACCTCTCCACTGGAGGACCTAGATTAAATGGGAAATTTCTGGAAATCCCTGTTTTGGTGCCTGTCTGGCCAATGTTCTTTCTAAGAAACCGCCAAACACAACAGGGCATCCCTGTTTCGGTGCGTGCTTGGCCAATTTCCTGTAGATGGCTTCCACGACTCTCTTTGCAATGGACGTTGACGTTTTGGGTCTTTCCTTAAAGGAAAGTACTCGACCACCTTGCCAGATTGCAGGCTTGGAGCAGTAAGTCCTGGGATGTTCGGCCAAGTTTGTGAGTGGTTTGCCTGGGTTATCGCCCAGTAACAAGGTGAACTTTAGTTACTCACTCCCTGAGTTTCCGGACTTAGTCACGTTTTGCGAAGACCATGTTGGTGGTAAAAGCTTAACTTGCTTGGCCAATCTAGTCGATCGGAAGCGAGAATAGAGTTCCGAACATACGAAGTGGGCTACAGGCTACCAGCATACGTAGTTGGCTGGAGACCCACTCCTTGTAGGACATGTTGAAAGGGAAACACGACACCATCAATCTGGAGGGGTCCCCAGTTTCACACGAACCCACTTGATGGGACACAGATTGCGAAACCCTTGCATTAGAACTCAATGGGAAAGACAGGACTTTGGATGAGCTATAAGAACTGAGTACTCAGCTATTATCCCATTTGCAACTTGAGATGGTGAGAATTTCATCTTTCAGATTGCTTGACCAGAAATTCCGCAGGCAACCAACACCCCCCGGGTTTCGAAGGGGTTCTCATTTCGAGCAGAGGCCAGACCTTCTGGTCAGCTCGCTCATCTGAAGCCGCTGTGCCACTGCGTCCTGAACTCGGCGATGTCCATGTGCGATGCCTGGTGGCAAAGTTGTCAAGTCTTTGTTGCATTTTGCTCGGATGTTAGGACTTTAACGTTTTGCTAACTAAGGGATTTTCCATTAAACCACTAAAAGTTAAACTTTTAGCAGGGGAGCAGAAAGCAACCGAGAAGTTTAGGGACCGTTTGTTGCTGTCCCCTTTTACAGGAGGCATGCACAAGGAGGCGCCAGGGTCCAAACTGGGGCCATATATGTTTTTTTAACACCGCACACTTCGTTGAGTGGTACTCCCACCATAGAACTTGGTTCCTGGAAAGCCATTTTCCTGAGAAAAGGCCTTCTGGTGAGTTCCATGTGGGTGGGTGGGAGGGGACGGGTATAGGAAGGCCTATGAGAAATCTGTCCAGCTATCTTGGTAGAACCAGCAGCCTGGGCACTGCTCATTTATGACTCGGCCACGGCGCTGCTCTGTTCATATTTTCCCGGTTTGGAGCCCTCCCAAGCCACACGAGTGGTTGAGTTTTTTTTGGATCTCGTGCGTCAACCTGGTGTTCTCTATGTCTTCTTTTCGGAAAACCCACCGTGAGCCGTTTGTTTTGTTTGCTTTCCTCTTTTTTTTGTTTTCTTCTCTTTTTCCGACGACCATGGCAATCAAGCTATCCCCAGGTACTTTGGCTTGGTAGTTGGGCTTTGAAGTTGTGGTTCTCGAGTGTAAATGGGAAACCACCCCTGGGACACCTCCAAACCACCCAGCTCCAAACCAGCAGGCTGGTCGGAAGGGAGCCAAGGAGCTGGGGGTATGGCGACAAACCCAAGGGTACCCCTCCCCTCAAAAAAAAAAAGAAGAGCACCAACAACCCGCGTCGCACCTTTTTCGAGCGCCACGAGGTGGTTTAACATCCCTCGACTCGAGTCTCGTCACGTCACTCGCTGCGCGTCGATCCGTCGATGCGTCGATCCGTCGATCCGCTGAGGAGATGCTCACGGAGCCGCGGTGCGAGGCGCTGCAGTGGCTCGTGGAGCTCCGCGCGCGCGAGAGCTTGGCCCGGCGCTTCGAGGCGCGGTTCGAGGCGTCCGGGGCGGTCGCTTGGGGCGGTTAGCTGTCCTTTTTAGGTTAGTTTCACCAAAAATGGATGGGTTCCACTGGTTTGGGTGGGGTTTCCTCCATTTGATTACCAGGGAAACCCATGTATTTTTCCAAAAGGCCACCTATGCGCGCGATACGTTCGGGGCGGTCGCTTGGGGCGTTCGCTTGGGGAGAAGCGTCTGAGGTGGCTGGTGCTGTCTTTTTGCTTGGTGATTGAGGGTTTGAAGGACTGTTCAAGCTTTTTGGAGGGGGTAAAGGATGGCGGTTGGGGAGGAGCTGCGGAGCCTATGTTTTTACTCAGCCAAAGAACCTTGGAGGTGAAATGAACCAGGTGCCGCAGTACATGACAGGATCTCTCATGGTTGATGAATGACATTGAATGATCAACTCATCAAATGGGACCTGACACTGACCCGCGAATTGCCGCACACACAGACGTTCTGAGCCTCAAAGCGCAAGAATTGGATTGACTTATTACTGTAGGGAACACATTCAGAGATCACCAAGACAGCGACTTGATCTCCAACACTCTGGGAGACGCCGTACAACTGACGCTTGCGACCCTTTCAACTGGCGCCAGTGTCATGCTTGCCCATCCGGGTTCGACATAAGATTAGGAAATGGGGGGGTCCAACCCCACCCCCAACACCAGACCCAGCTCTTGCCCATTGCCTTTTTATACAGCGAGGCGCACGTGACATGTTTCTGTTTTGCTTGTTTGCTGCTTAAAACTAGCCGTTGCAACATGTTTGCACAATCAATCGCAACAGCTCGGGAAACTGGCGGAGAAGCGTTGCCATTTGGACGGGTCAAGTTGCCGTTTTCGTTTTTTGCAGATGAACCACGCGAAGAGTTTGCCTTGTAAAAAGCGGCTGTTTGCCAAACGCGTGAAACTTTGACAGAAACATTCGCATTTGACCCAACATCTCTACTCCCCATCGGGCTGAACTTGTCAACTGTTCCATGCCCGGCTGCCTATGCCCCCCCCAGGGTTGGTCCAACTTTTGACGGCCTCTAACGTAGCCGTTGAGGCAAGTTGAGTTGTTTGCATGCATGGTTTGGGGTTTCTCATCAAATGGCTTACCTCCCAAACTGGTGGGTTACAGGAAGCCAAACATGTACCCAAAGGGAATCTGGAGGGATCAAATCCTACCTGGTGGTGAGTTTTTACAGGACACCCACCTTTGACCCACACCATTCGGGCGACCGATTCCTATTTGAGAGACCCATAGCCCGTAGCCCACGTCCCGCTCGCGGCAGGGGAAACCCTGCACGGCGGTGCTGGACGGCTTGGAGTTCCGGCGAGGGCAGCTGGAGGACTGGAAGCGTTTGCTGGCGCCCTTCAGCTGGAAGCTTGACTGCTATTGGGTTGGATCTTTAGACTAACTTTTTTGGGTGAAATCATTTGGGGTTACTGCTCTTGGATCTTTAGACCAACTTTTTGGGTTGAAATCATTTGGGGTTTTCCACTGAACCCCCCAAAAAGGGCGTGGTTGGATCTTTAGACCTACTTTTTTGGGTTGAAATCATTTGGGGCTTTCCCCTAAACCCCCAAAAAAGTGAAACTCGCTTTTTGCAGGGGGGTCGTTGCGGCAACCTAGGAAGCATCTGCGGGCGCCGGTGATGAGACCCGGCCTCAGGTTGAGGGAGCCATGGGAGCGCGCCGATGGTCCCCCAGCAATTGGTGCTCCTTCTCACCAACTTTTTTTGGTTGGGAGGGTGTCTCTACTAAAATGGACTACATACAAAAGTTGGTACCCTTATTCTAACCTCTTAGGCTAAGATGGCCAGGCCAACGACTTGCGATCGGTGCGAGAGATGCAGGGAATGAGAAATGGAATGACCCCAAGAAAAACCATCCAACTGGTGGTTTCTTTTATTCGGGAATCCTTGGGTTCATTCCATTTGGAATGAGGGAATCGCCATAAACCATCCCTTGTGGTGTCCTTTCAAGGGAATCCGCAGGGTCCTTCCATTTCTCATTCCCACTCGTCGCACCAGCAAGTTGAAGACAATTCCCGAGAAAAACAATGAGTTGCTGTACAGGCCAAGCAAATGGCGCCGTCGGTGCCATCTGTGGCCTGTTGGGCTTTGTTTCAAAGGAAAACCAAGGGGAAAACCACCACAAACAGTTTGTGGGCAATGACACCTATTTTTAGACACACCCATGTGCACTCCTGACATTCCCTCTTTTCCCCATGTGGTTTTCTTTTTCGGATTCCCGGCCATCAAAAAACCACATTCCCCAAACCAACAGCGTCTCCAGCGAAAACGCAGTTCATCCCGAGCGGCATCCTGGCATCCATACGACCCAGCCACATGGCGCCCAATGGCTCCCGAAACGGCACCACTGGAAGGCTTGGGCCAGCGCTCCTAAACCGACTCAGCCAGCCGAGCCGAGCCAACATATCCTATCCAGGGTGTTCTTGGGACACACATTTTACGGTTTTGCTTATTGTGGTTTAGTGGTTAAAATTCAACCACTTAGCTGCTGAAACTTAGATTGTTGCTCCCCTTCCAACGTCAACCAAGAATGGTTGCTCCAAAATTAGAAGCATTGCAAGATTGCCAGAGCCAGTTGCAAACACAATACATGGTTTGTGCTGGTTTGCCAACCTTAAAGACAAGCATTTGGTCATCGCTGCATCACATTTTTAGCCTTTGGCAACTCTTCCAGCCACACGCCTTGTCCCGTGTTATTGTTTTGGTCTCAATGAGCCAGGCGGTTACGGGCGTAGCACCTCTTGCCGCTGTCCAAAAAATCACATTGAGGGATAGGGCCAGTGGGGTTGGTGGAGGGGAACTGACATGGGTTGTGTTAGCTTTCCGAAAGACAAGGAAGGGGTACCTCAAGTAGGCTTTCCGACTCTCCAAACCCTCCAATGGAGATGCAGACCCCTCCAGTGGCTCAGTTGTTCAGTGGCACCCTTTTTCCCCCTTTTTTTGTGGCTGCCCCACTAAAAATGGTCTTCCCAAAAAGGGTTCCCTTTTTATCCAAGGTCACTGAACAACTGAGATGGAGGGTCCGGTGATGATTAGGCTTGTTCTCTTCCACCAAACAGGGCGCTTGGTTGCTGCTTCCCGAAACCGACTGAGCTCAGGTCAAGTGCTGACAGCGGCCGGGCTCTGCGAGCCCCTGACGAAGCACGTGCAACTGGTGCTATGGCAGAAGCATCGGGGGAAGGGGGGGGGGAAAAGGGGGCTCAGATGGAAGTGGAAGGTCCCCCAAAAGGATAGGACAACGAAAGCGTAGGCTTCCCACACCTGTAGTTTGTTTTTGTTTGTGTTTTTGTTTTTTGGGGGGGAGGGGCCAGGGTGCAGCCTGCCTCATTGCAAGATGCCACACCTGCAAATAAAAAAAGGAAGCGGCGTGGAAGGTCCCCCTAAAACAAAGTAGAATGAAAGCAGCGTCAGCTTCCATGATTGTTGGAGGCAGGGTTCGGACGCGCACTATTTCCTTTCCCCTTGATTTTGGACTCGAAACCCACGCTATCGAACGGCTGAAGCCACACCTGTGGGTCGCCTTGCCAGCTTTAGTACATGGAAAAGGTGCTACCCCTTTTTCAGGTTGGCTTAACAGAAAGCCAACAGGAATGTCCACCCTGCGCAAAGGATGATTGTGTGAGCAAGCATTTCCCGAGTGCAGCATTTTCCTGCCTGCGGTGCGGTTAGCTTTCATTGGGCTTCAGGGGCTCAAGCAAATCTTTTGTGAAATCTTGGTAGGACACCGCTGTGGTGCGAGGATGACTCTGCACAAGTTTCTTGCCTGCGGTGCGATTTCTCCCTGGACTCACATCTTTTATGTAATCTTGGTGGAACCTTTAGGAGAGGTGTGCAAGCGCTGCTCAATTGTGAACAAGTGTGACAAACACGATTTCCGCTTTGATGTTGGACACCTGAAAGCTCATGACACGTGCCCCTGCGCTGAGCTCAGGTACGTTCCTACGAGTTCCTGCGCTGTTTGGGCGGTGAATTGCTTGATGGCGACATGCAGAGCGCCTGCCCAAGCAGAGATGTCGAATGAGCTTCGCCAATCGTTGTTTTTGTGGAAACCAAGCTGAGTTTGCGCAATGGTCAGGGGACTTCCACACATGTTGCATGGAGTCAAGCATGACGTTCCAGGTGCATGAGAATGGCTACCCTGTACTTGCATTCCAGTTGTCCCATTGCGCTTAGTGGGTTTTGCCTCGCATCGGCGCATCGTGTCTGTTGACCTGGACATTTACCTGTGACACAGTTGCCCTCAGGATTCCCGACAAATCTTCACGGCCAGGAATCTTCACGGCCGGGGCATCGTTCCCGGGGCGTGTCTTGGGATATGCCCCCGAAGTGGGATGAATTGGGTGTTTGGCCCGGTTAGTAAGTTGTTGTATAACCCACTTATTTCAGACAAGTGGGGTCAACCCTGTCAATAGTCGGTTGTATCCGAAGTGGCAACTACAGACACTAACTTGGCACCGCACGTCCAAGTATGTAACCTTATATTGCATGGTTCAATAATTTCTGACCGGAGTAGGTTGCAGTCCAGTCCCAGGGTAAGAATCGCAGTCCTTCTGATCTGTAAACCATTGGCTGTCGTCATGCGCTTAGACCTTTGCTTTTGTCTCCTGCAAGTGGAAGGAGTTGATCTGTGTAAACGGTTGTGCAGATCAATCTTCTGGCTGAAACGTCCGTCTATTTCCAGGTATCCTGTCCTCAACATGGCGGTTGAAATCAAGGGGTACCTATGCCAAGTAAGCGACCTCTTTGTGGAATTGCCCGGTTGTACCTTTGGATCAATGAGCTGGCTATAAGTGCTCAGTCCATCCTCCTGGCATGTATGGCTTTCCCATGTACTGACTGACTCGCAGAAGGGTATTCTTACCCAGAACACACCCCATGATTCGAACGAGCTCACCTCCAAAAGTAAAGCCAGCTCACCTGTACTATCCCTCAACCCGAATCTTTAACGTGGCTTTGGCTGGAAATTCCAGCAGTTTGTGCAGTTTCCTATGATCAATATGAGGATTTGGACCCAAACTGATCAAACATGGTTCAAGCTGATTTGGATTTCTAGCACCATATAACCCAATAATCAAAATGGTCGATGTCCATATTCAGTTTCCCTGAAAAAAAGAAAACAACTACCTATACCCATACACAAAGGAACAAATCGCCCATTTAGGGCTCAAGGGGCTCCCTCTCCCCCCAACCCCCATGACTTAAGCTGCCCTGGCAGCCCAAACGGGGCGTTTCAGGCTCCCTGGAGAAGCTGCGGCAGCACGGCGAGCGCTTCGCCGCGTGGAAGGCCGCGGACCTCGCGGAGGAAGCGCTGGCGGCCTACCGAAAGACGGCGCGGCGCACGGCTTTTGAAACCGCGGGAGGACGAAACAAATGGATGCCCGGCATTTCATGGATGAGACCATGATGGACACCATTGCTTGTTGGAACTTGTTGGTATTTACAGGGGAATCATGGTTCCAGGGTTTCTTGGGTGGTGCAGGATTTTGTGGCTCAAAATTAAGGAGGTGGGGCAAACTGCAGGTTTTAGTCTTTGGTTCCATTTACCAGGGTGGCATTTTGGTACATCTTCTTGACCCACAGCCAAATGGATGTTTGGCATTTTCATGGGCTGGGGAGGGAGGGGCTCCCCTTATTAAGCCCTATATAAGGCCATGATTTGGCTTGGCTGTGCTCCAAAGACACACGTTGAGAAACATGTGGTCATCATGTAAAGAAAAACCACAGCAAAACAACAAGAGCCTTTCTAGCACCGGGGGGGGGGGGTCATTTCAGCGAAGAGAAGCAAGAATTGGGGGTGGATCAAAAGGTCCAAATAAGATGACCATTGGGGAATGCGACTAAAAAAAACATATATATATATATATATATATCCCGCTAAATGGAAAGAGTTTCGCTTGGTTATGTGGGGGCCGGGAATATTGATCAACCCCAGTTGTTTCATCATCACACACAACATTGTCCCCAGGTCATAGCAGAATCTGACTTACGAGGGCCGAAAACTGTACCGCCCCTTCCAACCCATCACACGGCATGAAATAAATGACTGAAGAGCCGAAAACTGTACCACATCGCACAACATCTAGGTCCCCCAGTAGTGCCCGTTTATTTTCTCCTGTTGGTTTAAAGGGAATCTATCACTACTAGACATATTTTCTCATTTTTTCTTAAGCAAATGGCAACCAATAAGGCGCCAAGTCGCCAGGTGATGGCCTCGGACGTGCCGAAGGATGTCCTCGAGGCAGAGGCCCAGGCGGAGGCTGGGCGATAGCTTCCCACCACGGCAGAGGCCGATGTCTGAACCAATCATGGCCCCAAAACACCCCAGATAAGCGTGGGGTTTTAGGAAAATCTAGAGGACATGGCCGCGCACCTTAAATTCGACGCACCCCCTCGTGTGAGATGCGCCGAAGTCCTTGTCTGTCACTTTCGCCACGCAGCAAGTTGTTCTCGCCGCGCGTCTGTACATTGGGGGAGATCCCCTGGCACTAACGGAATGCACACCAGGGGCTCAATGTCGGGGAGGCCCGGGAAGCTGCTGAGGGAACGAGTCACCTCAGCAGCCTCCCGGAGCAACCCCGCCACGAGCCCCTGGTGCGGCGGACATGGCCCCAAGACACCCCAGAAACGCGTGGGGTTTTAGGGAATCTAGAGGACATGGCCCCAAAACGCCCCAGATAAGCGTGGGGTTTTGGGGAAATCTAGAGGACATGGCCCCAAAACGCACCAGAAAAGCGTGGAGTTTTATGGAAATCTAGAGGACAGGGCCCCAAGACACCCCAGAACAGCGTGGGGTTTTAGGGAAATCTAGAGGACATGGCCCCAAAACACCCTAGATAAGCGTTGGGTTTTAGGGAAATCTAGCGGACATGGCCCCAAAACACCCCAGAAAAGCTGTTTTCCTGTAAAATTAGCTGTTTTCCTGTAGAGTTTCCTGTATCCCAACAACATGTCGGAAGACACCAAAGGGTCCCCAATGAAAACTCATGCCCATAGCTGCAATTTGTGCGAAGCTAAATGCTGGTTCGAAGGGAATCGTCCAAGGTAGATCATTTGAGAACTTTCAGGAGACCCATCGCAGATCATTTTGAGAATCTCTCAGTTTAAAGGCACCCAGGGCTGGTGGTGTCCAAAACATTGTCTCTCCCTAGCAGGGACAAGGGATCTCAGTTGAATGGCGTGTGGCAGTGTCTTTTTTTTCGGTTGTACCCCCAGAACGGTTGGTTTCCTTGCGGTTTCCCTTTAAGAACCAAGCAAAAAAGGTACCCTTAAGAAAGATACACCCATGTGGCTGTGGCTCCTTGGTACATGGAGTCGAAGACTAAAACCTGTGGTTTGCCCTAGCTCTTTAACTTTGAGCCACGCCCATGTTGGATTCTGATCTAATAAAAAGATACAATGCAACGTGAAAAAGGCTGGTACATGTAAAAGCTGTTCCATGTGTCATCTCTAAACCATGCAATGTGCAGAGACTTACTTCCCAAGAGATCCCAGAAAAGATGGCAGCCTGGTGCAAGAATCTCTGTGCTACTGGCAACTGGCTTTTTGTTTCTGGAGACACGGCATGCTTTGTGGTTTTGGGTATTGTGAAATGGAACGGCTGGGGCTGGATTGTTTGAGCTGGTGATCCTTGTTGCTTGTCAAGAGGGACTCAGAGCAGTTCTGTGGCCGTCCCGGGTGTTTGGAATTGTTCTTGGGGCTTTCTGAGTTTGGCGTGGTGGATGCTGGGGTCAAAGATCTTGATGCCATTGATTGGATCTCAGCGCTTGTGCTACGACTAAGGCTGCTTAATTCGTGAGTTGAGGGTGCACAAGTGTGTTGTGAAGTGCATACTACTTGTGAACAACCTGCTACGCAAACAACAGGCTAGGTACTCGCAAACCTCTCAAGCTCTCACTTGGATGCAAGCAGGTTCGTGTGCACTAATTTTGCAGGCTTGGTTTTTCCAGGTCTTGGCATTGACCAGAGTCTTGTTTGGCCGATGGCCTTAAATCTTGATCAACACGCGTTGGAAATCGCCAAACCTTGTTTCGCATGCCTATCGAAGTTTGCCAATATTTGCCAATGTCCGTCCTGGTTGAATGTTCGTCCTGGTTGAACCAACTTGAGCTTCGACCCCCGCATTCCTTGGCGGCTTTTAGCCATCCCCCTAGCTTTTTTAGTTTCCTTTTAACTCACTCAAAGTCTTCAACTTTTCACGGATCTAAAAACGGGCAGCCCAGTCATGAGAACTCTTTCTGCCCCGCTGGTTTGATGCCCTTCCGCGAGGCCAAAGGCGCGGACTTGGCGCGGCTGGGCTTCCGTCCTTCGGCGGTGCTGAAAATCGTCGCCTTCGGCGGCGCTTTGCCGGGGATGGTGCGCGGAGCCTCGGAACGGGGACCGGACCAGATGGGTCGGTCGGGCTGTTTTTGGGGGGAAGCCCTCGAATTGTTTAAGGGGAAGCCCTCATTTTTGGGGAAGCCCATTTTTAGGGAAGCCTTGTTGGCGGAAGCCCTAGCGGGGCGTAGCAAATGGAATCAGGAGAGACAATTTAAAAATGAAGCCTTTGAAGGCCCTTTGAAGGCTCATGTTGCCTATGCGCCCCAGTATCTGTGGAACTTGAGATACGACTGACACGAAAAAGGACCACCTTCCAACACTTGAGCATCGTGTTAGCGGCAACCGCTTGTATTGCCAGCAGCGCGAACCGCCTTGACCAGGCATGACATGGCATTCTAGGCTGAGTCTGCAGCTGTTGAGCTGCTGGTATATTCTGCAAAGTCTCAGGGGTACTTGCTCATGTGAGTTTCGATGTTGCCCGCTGCAAGCCTTCCTTGACGTTTATTTGTCGGATGTGGCGAACAGGAGGACAATTGCCCCGCTTGGAAGCACTTTTGTAGATGTGCAGTTCGGGAACAAGGCAAGGACACCGCGTCCATTGCTTGAGATACAAAGCATCAAGAACAAGTTCCAGTCCTAAGATGGTGTCCTCACCCCGGACAGTCATGATGCACAGTAGGCCATTTTGAGAGGACTGGCACTGGGGTACAGACAGCAGAAGTGGCCCAGAAATGAGCTTGGAATAGCTGTCACTTCGCCTATCCCAAAGCGACACCTTGGCGAAATCAGCAAGGGTGTCTCAACAATCCTTATTGTGCCACGTAGCTGTTTCTCTGGTGATGTCCTTCGGATTGTGCAGAAACAGGGAAGCCCTCTGCCCTTGAACAACCCAACCCATGTGCCATGAGCAAACTGAAGGCCACCCACCCAGAAGAAGCCTGCCCTCCGCCTCCCAAGCCAAGCCATGCCCAGTGATGTATAACCTGCATCCAAGCAAATCCCAAGTCGCCAATGTTTCATGAATTCTGACATGACTTGTATTGACTCGCCGGTTCCAAGCCGTCCTGTTAGTTGTTTTGGTCTTTCTGGGTTTGGCGGGGGTATTCCATGTGACTCCCTAAACGTTGTTTTGTTTAATAGTAAATACAAGAAAACAACAGAAACAAAACAACTTTTGGCAGTTAAACATGATTTGAATATGATTCCGATGCACCCGCAGCCTTCCACAATCCTTCCGCCAGCGGGACCGGCTTGACTCCATCGAGGCTCGGGCACCTTGCACAGTCCAGAGCTCATGGGGAGGGCTTAGGTGTAAGGTGGGGGTGGTTAAACATAGCACCAGTTTTAGATCGGTGTTAATTGTCTACCTGGAGTCTCCATGGCCCTTTAAAAAAGGTTGGTCATTACCCAAAATAAAGAGGTCATGGACCCTTTTTTCAAGGGTCATGGAGACTCCAGGTGGTGCCAAAAGGGCTCCTAGAGGGGTATTTGGAATGTGGCATCAGATTTGTTCAGCTGTGGCTGTTTGGCTCTTCTTACTTCTGCTCGCCGCAAAAAAGAAAGCTAGAGGCTTTGCATGAAGCCCGGAGGCCTTGTTTGGATCCGCAACAGCGTGGTTGGTCCGGTTGATCTCAGAATCCACAAGACCACCCTTCCGTTTGGGGCTTAAGGCTCAGGACCTGAGGGCTCGCCCACGTTGGACCCAGACATGGCCCTCAATCCACTTGAACAGGATTGATTCCATTCAGAGCTCCGAGTACAAGCCTAGGTCACCCATTAGTGCCCTGGAAACCCTTATGTGGGGGAGGGTTCCCCTACTAAAATAGACGACAGAACAAAGGCGACCTTGTTTCTAACCTCTTTACTGGAGGACCTAGAAGCATACCTTGATGCTTTACAGCTGCTTTGTAGCGGGATGGCGTTTCCAACCTCGGGATCGTGTTTCCAATCTCGCACAGGGCAGTCAATTTGTTCGGGAGATCACCTTATGAGTGTGTTGTGTAAACTTCAGGCTCCTCAACAAGAGTCTCATTACTGCAAGGGTTGGTTTTTGGTGAAATCCTTGGCTCGCTTTCACATTTTGTGGCCGAACAAAACCAGGGCTCACAAGCGATGGCAGATTGCCACGAAATAGTCAACGGCGTCGGTCCAAGGATTCAGCGCACTGTCTCTAGCAGTGCTATGCAACCAAATGGGGAAAGGTGCCCAGATTATGGCAGTCCATCCATTGCCAGACGCTGTCGTTTAGATGACGCTTTGTTCCAAGTGTTCCTTCCATGCCAGCAAGTCCGGCCGGCTTGCCACTGAAGGCACCGAATGAAGACCCGGCAAGCTACAGACGTTCACTAAGGCATCTTGAAATGAGAGCCTTCCCTCGCTGGGCCTGTGGGAATTCTTGGAATCTTGGCGTGGGCTGCGCTTGCCGGACACAGAACAGCAAAGTAGATATGGCTGTGGGTCAAAACCAATGGTACCATTTTGAGGTAGGTGCACCACTCATTTTTGTGCGATGTGTTTCGGACTGGCAGGCCTGGGTGCACACGCTTTCACTGAGCCTCATGATCATGCAACCTCTTGCCTCCAGTCGCCTCTTCTCTCCGTCAATGCTTTGAGTTTGAGCCGCGACTCAAAAGGCTGTGGTGCGATGCATGTTGGTTACAGTGAAGTCTATGTTAGTGGGATTGGGATGCTCACTGGGGGTGCGATTTGGCTTTTGACCCATGGCCATATGACCGGGCAGGAGGGCAAGGCCGAGCTGAGTGCTCACCTGAATGATCCCATGGGGGCCACAGATTTCATACTCAGTTGTTCAGTGGCACCCTTTTTCCTCTTTTGTTGGTGGCTGCCCCACGCAAAATGGTCTTTCCAAACAAGAGTTCCCTTTCTTTCCAGGGTCACTGAACGACTGAGCATAGCGATCCGCTCGCAGATTTCTGTGCAGCCACGAGGTGTGGACACTGGCCAATCACTCAAGCATTGGGTTTTCCAGCACAATGGGCATTCCGGGAAGGCCATCTGGAGGCTTCGATTTTGAAAAAACATGTGTCAGACGTATCAGTATCCATGACAGGTTTCGAGCAACCGCGACAGATTTACCATAAATAGCCACTTAGCGTGTTTACTGTCCTGTCTCAGTTTTGTGTCGTGTTTGCGATTGGATGAAGATGAGATCCCCAAGATGAAATTGGAGGAGGGCGAGACCTCAAATTTCACTTGCTCGTAGTTTAGTTTCCTGAGGCTGGGTTTTTGTTTGGAGGGATGGACTTAGGCACCCCGCAGCTCCCTGTTGAGTTGACCGGTGACCCAGGCGGCTCCTGACCCTCGCTGAGCAAGAGGCAGGGAATCGCTCGTCCCACTTTAGATTCATCCAGATCAAAGAATGGAACAAAACACCTCGGTTTACAGGGTGCATACTTTATAAACCCAACGTCAGTGGTTGCATGCAGAAGTGTGGTACTTGCTTTCTGACAGTCTTGCAAGTACGTGTGTTTGCTTATAAGCTCCCGAGAACACCTGGTAGAATGGACCCAAATGTTGCGCAGAGCGTCTGCAGTTCCTCCCGCCTGAATGTGCTCTTGTTAGGCCATCAGAAGTACACACTCTATGTTGCACACACATTGAGCATTCCATGCAGGATCTTGTAAATACGCAGTTGCCTTTTTGCTGTGGTACAATGCAGGGTCATTTTCAATGTCCTCTGCGGATTGGCCATCCCTCGCTGGAAGATGAATGTGTGCCGTTGTTTTGAGCCAACAGGCGTGCCTTGGTTCAAATGCATCGATCCTGTTTGATCCTTTCTTCCTAGTACCTTCAAGGGGAGGGTGTGGCTCTGCTCAGTTGATGTGTTAGAGTGATGATTGCCAAGAGGAACACACTTCCACTGGTTCAATTATGAACATTTGCGTGTATGAAATGAGGGTACCCTTTTCAGCTTGGTTTAAAGGGCCAATTTTGGGACCCTTGTTTTAATACACATCCACATGGCACTTTCCAAAGCGCGCGGTGTTTGACCTCGCTTGCGGCATCGTGAGGCTTCAGCCCAATTGGATGCGGACACCAGCTTGCGGGAGCTTCATCAACATTTTGTCCAGATTCTCGGATGCGTCGTTGGCTTTCCCTTTGCCTAGCCTTAACAGTCACACTGACAATGCGGAGAACATGTAGGTGCCCATTTTTGGGTTTCGTGTTCGTTGGGAAGTAGCAGCAACATTCGGGCCATTGTGAATGCATCTTTGAAGATTGGTTTTGTTTGGTCTAAGGGAATCCTCCCGGGGCTTGCTAAACTTGTGCAAGTTGTGGTTTAGAATCGGGCCAGCGACGATTCCTTTTCGTTGCTCCAGTGATTGTCCTTCTGTTGCACGTCAGTGAAGGAGACCGCAGAATTCCCCCCTGTTGATGTAGTAGTTTGGACTCACCCACATCTATCAGGAATTGCGCCATCTACTTTCACCCGGTATAGCACCGCGACTCTTAAACCAAGCCGGGGATGCCAGCGATGATACTTTATGCCTTTTCAGATTGAGACGGGTCTGTCCTTTTTTTCAGGGCAGCCTTTTTGGGATAGTGTCAGGGAAACCAGAGGGGGCCCACCCATTTTCCAGGGGTCCCCTAAGAATATGGAATTCAGAACAGCATCCTTTGTAGAGGAAGTTCGTTTTGGGGACCCCTGCTTGGTTCTGTGCTATGTTGCGAACATACACGGTAATGGACGTCCGGGCTCGTATATTTTTCAATTGCAAGATTACGCAGAGTGATAGAGTGGGTTTGTTTCAAGGGGACCGGAGTGCAATCCATATGGGCAATGCAAGCAGCAAAGAGCCCAGCACTCAAGCCAATCCAAAGGCGACCCACCTGCATCGCAAATTCAACCTGACTCGTCAGCAATTCATTTGGATAGCGCCGCAAAGTTCAAGGTCTCCCTTTCTTCAGAGATTTGTGTAGGAGTACGACAACTCGAGCAGGTTGGTCTTCCCCAGAACATGCCATCAACATGCTGGGGCTCTACCGTGTTTTAGATTGCACATCTCGGCTGCAAATGTATGCTGCACGGACGGGAGGGCAAAACATCTTGCAAACCGTTCTACACAAATCAGGAAGGGCATCTTTCGCGGAGCCCTTCAAGGCCGTACTCATGATAACTGCGTACAGGTGCCATGCATGCTGGTTGTCGATCATTGTTTCTGCCAATTGATGTCTTGACCCTGCTGGGTGTGTGTTAAAAACTGGCGACACAACACATAGTTGGTTTTCCTTTGATTTCTCATGAAAAGCCAACCTTAAAAGGTTGGCTTCCCCAAGAAACAACAAAAACACCAGCACACCACTATTTGCTGCAGAGTCTCAGTTGGACCGATGTCAGCCCATCGGTTCGGCCTTCATGAAAGACGGGACACACCCTTAATGGTTAGTGGACATAAATCCCTTGACATGTCAGGGTCCCCATTCCAGCTGCCACCAGAAAAGGACACTACCAGTATGAAGTTTGAGGGAAATGCGGTTTGAGGGCCTGGGCAAAAACTGAGAATGTTGGTTTGGGGTCATCGGTGATGCGGTCAGAACCTATCAGATCTCTGCAGCTCAGGATGGCAGAGGCGTGCAAGAGCACAGCCTTTCAGCAAAGGAAAGGAGGTCGCAACGGGTCAGTTGGGTCGTTTTTGCTATCCATGATTCTCCATGTTTTTGCAGCTGCTGTTTCATCGTGTCCCCCCGCCCGATTCCAAGCAAGGTAGAAAATGAAGGGCACAACCCTCCAACCATGCCCGGACACTAGATATCTGCGTGTCTCGTTTGGGCCCTGGGGAGACACGTGCCATCACATGAGTGCGACATGGAACAGCTCATTCAGTCCAGCGCAATCAGGGAAGCAAGGTCGACAGACCATGGACCCCCTTCAAGGAAATATCTTGGCTGGTGAAAGGCAATTCTCAATCCTTACGTTGTGAAAGTGGTCCCTTTGCAGTGGTTTGCCTGGGATTATGGATTGGGATTGGACAACGCTCCATTTTGAGCAGATTAGAAACCGTGGCGAAGATGTGTGGCTCGCTGGTTCTCAGTATGGATTTAAATGTGTCACGAACGGTGCATGTTCACCGTCATCTAGGAATGCCATTGGGCACGCTCACTAAAATACCAATAGGAAAGGGGGGGTTACTCCCCAACTTCCCATGTCGCTTGAGACAATATACTTTGAACATGGCTCGTGCCAGGTAGTTTTGTCCTCACGGTCAAGGACTTGAAACCCTTTCGCGCGGTCTTTGTTTGGCGCTCTCGTGGCTTGAGGAAGGTCCCTTGAAGTTGTTTTTTGGCTTTAGCAAATAAAATAGGTGGAACTATGAGGTACCCCTTAGCTGGTGTGGATTGGTGGTTTGGGGAGTTGAACAGGTGCCTGGTTCTTGTTGAGGGTAAATGGGAAGCCACCCTCAACCCAAAGCACCAACTAGCGGGAAGCTGAAATTACAGAAATTGTTGTAGCTGAATGGCTACTAGGATCGGCTTTTGCAATGAGTGCTTCAACGACAAGCAAGACCTGTGTTTATACGGCTACGCATTGCGCATTTGCAGTGATTAGTTGGTGGACCATGGTGAGGTTGCACCAATTGAACACTCAGTGTGTGGTGCATAATTTTGAACTCCCCCCCCTGAACACAACTAAATTCGACCAGTATGTCGGAGTTTGAAGAGGACATGGACCACCCAAACCACAAACACCAGCTGACAACTTTCCCATGTCCTCTTGGGCAACAAAACATGTAGTCCTTATCCATGTGTCCTATGTTCAAGGGTGTCAAGAGATAAACCTCACTCGACTTTTTGCCTTTGTGGTTTCCCCTTTTTGGTGATCACGATTTGGCTGGTTTGGGCAACTCCCAAACCCATGCCAGCCGAGGCACCAGTCGAGGCACCGGACTCCATCTTGAAGTTTTTGCTGCAAGTAGCAAAGGACGGACGGTGCGCGGGGAGCGAGGTATCCGGTATCGCGGACTGTGCCTTGTCCCAGTAAGGTCAGCTACCCCTACTTTCGCATAGGTCGGAGGTTTGGGGTATCCAGCCTGCTCCTGAAGGGCTTGTTGAATGGGTTGTTGAATGGGTGCTCAATGTCAAGTATTGGGACGTTGATGACATGTTGTTGGTTGTCAGCGCTGGAGCATGGAACGCTCGTGAGTGCCAAAGAGCCTGGCTTGGGCAAGCGGAGTGCTGGTAACCTCTTGGAGTCATTTCATCCCTCCAAAGCTTGGCGTTGACCACACCGACTTCATGGCTCACATGGGGCCGAACTACAGGACTCCGCCCAAGCTCACCTGGGCATGTCCCGCTTTCGGATGACTTGAGTCTCATTTCTCGGTTGCCGTTTGCAGCTTTTTGGGAAGGGGGTTCTTGTAAAACATCAACCTCCAAAAAAGAGTGCCCCATCCTGAATAAGTTATGCCCTGAATCTGTTCGCTTCGAACCTGTTCGGTCAAATCTGGGACAGCGACCAGTGATTATGCAGGCAAGACTTTTGGGCCAGTGGTTCTTGGCATCAAATTTATCCTTACAACCTTGCAAGGAACGCCACAAAGCCAGATGTTGTTTGCCCAACCTTGGACAACTCTCCTTCACCAGAAATAGGTGCCGCTTCTTTTTGACAGGAGCACTTCACTATATGTCCACCCAGGTGTCTCTAATAGATGGGTGACCCCTTCAGGGTGTTGACGGCCTTTTGAGTTCCCTTTCAAACTGCCCAAGGCCTCACCCTTCTAAGACCCTCGTGAGGACTACTTGTCGCGCGGCGGCGGCGCCGCGCATCTGAACTTCGAGCTGTTGGTTGCTTGGCTTGGCGAGAGCACTGCAGTCTTTCCGAGACCGCCTCATGTGTGAGGCTCCTGCATGTTCCTGGTTGTTCAGTGTATGTGTTTACTTTGGCAGTACTTCCACATATATACGTATATACACGTAATATGTGGACTTTTGGCGTGCAGGCCGACTTGTCTAAAGAGTACGTGGTTCAGCGCCAGAACACATTTGGTTTCATGTAGAACAGTTTTGAAATATGGGATAGTTCTCACTGGTTGTTTTGTTTCTTGAATATGTTTTCAACAACCACGCGCAAACGTCCAACCTCCGAATGTCCGTGTTCTTTGTTGACTCTTTGATATTTGTCGACTGCAGACGCATGTGCTGCCAAGTTCCCTCATGGTCCGTGTCTCAGAAGGACTGAACCAAATGGTTGGTGACGGTTGGTGTCTACCTGGAGTCTCCTTCTAACCTTTAAACAATGGTTGGTCATTACTAGATACCCAAAATAAATGGGTCATGGACCCATTTTTGAAGGATCATGGAGAATTCTGCAGATTCCTACCTTCAAAGACACTGAAAAAGGGTCGAACTCCCGGTTTGGACACATCCCACGTCAAGTCGGCAGTGGGTGAGGCTCGTGGATCTCCCAACATGCAGCTCCTGCGGACTTTGGAGCGGGGGGCCCTGGATGCTCGCGGGGCTCTCACCTGGCCGATTCAACTTGCAAAGCGAATCGACCGGATCTGACCTTCAGGTTACCTCCAATTGGTCCGGTTTTGGAGGCCCACGACCTTTTGACCTTTGGGAATCCCCTTGTTGGATTCTAAGTTGTTGGCCCTCAAAAGGGTGATGTTGCTATTTGTGGGTCCGAACTGGGCAACATTCAAGCAAACCCCTGCAACACATCTTCTGTTCAGGACCCATCCTGCAGCTCAGCGTGTGCTGGGGGACATGGCGCTCTCCGAGCTGTTGCAGGCCAGTTGCAAGGGAGCTTTGGTCAAACTGTCCTTTGGGGCCATTTAGGCATTTGGGATTTGGGAGGGACACTTTGCAAAATTTCCTGCAAGAACCGGAGGACTCACGAAACGTCCCATATGCTCCTGGGTAAACAAGTAGTTTTGACCGCGCTTTGCATGGGGGTAAAGATGGTCAAATAAATCAGAGAGTTCAGTTGGTGTTACTAGCAAACTCATGGGAGGGGAGGGTTGGTTGGTGATCTTATTGTGCGTTATTTTGTCGGGGATCGAGGCAACTGTATTGGCCGTGGTCTCTTTGTGACCTGGTGGTGGATAAAGGCACCTTGATACACGCGGGCACAAAAGGAACCGCTGCCACAAATCTGAAAGGACATCAGCACAACTTCCTGTACGATTTCCTGCTGCAGATTTATTGACACATGCTTGGCTGCCACGTGTACGTGGTAATATGCCTAGATGTCGCTGCCTTCGCTAATCACCGGCAGCCAACAGCTTCCTGATATACTGACTTAGTGCCTGATGTTTGGTTTCAATTGCTTGTCGATATCAGTCGTTGTGGAGAAATCGATTTGGTGTGCGGATTGACCCGTGTGGGCTGACAAGCAGACAGATTGCAGACTCGACACTTGCCCTCTACCTATGTATGTATATATATATAGAGGAGGGAGAGAGAGAGAGAGTATGCGTCAAAGCATGATCCCATTCAATCGGATTGTTTCTGTTGGTTGCCTTTTAAACCTCGCCGCAAAAGGTTCCGGCGTGTTTTGGCACTCAGCCATATTGAGCCTATTACTAGTACCACCTCGCCTTGCGATAGTGTCGGTCTCTTTTCGGAATCCGCGTGGGGTGGTTGTTCCAGGCGCGCAATACGTAGACTCCTTCCAATGGCCCCACCAGGCGGACAGCTTCGGACTGTGAGCTGGTTGGATCCGGCATCCATGCGGCCAAAGATCTTTAACGTGGCTCACGCGGCCCTTCAAGGAAAGCAAAAGGCATCAAAGGCCTTCATTGAGGTTGTGAATGCGGAGTGCAAGACTGACGGACATGTAGTTCATGGGGGCGGGGGTGACCATACACATACGTGTATATATATATATATATACAATCTCTGCCAGCCCCCAGACTACCCCCCACCTCCACAAAGCCCCGCATGCATCAGAGGCTTCTCAGGAGAGAGGACAAACGCGCTGCACGCTTATATACCCCCTCCACTCAGAAAATCAAAGCATGCCTTCGACAGTCTGCTCTTAGCTCTGCTTGTCCAGGTGGCCTCGCTGATTCGCGAAGCCCAGCACATGGTGCACAAGGACTGCACTTGTTGGATGGATAGCACGGGCTCACCTATGGTGCAGCTCCTTCGCTGGGGGACTCCCCCAATTTCTCAATGATAGCAGTTTGCTCAGACCTATGTCAATGCTGCCTTGACCAAGCAAGGTTGGGGATGTAGTATAGTAGTAGCTTAAACATGTTGCAGCATATGTGAGCAAATGTGCCACACACCGAATGTTTGGCAGACCTAGGTTGGCCCGGAGCGAAGCAACGAAAACCCAGCTGCCATAGAGCGACGTGGTGGATGGCCTCAAAATACGGTGACTCCCTACATGTGCGAACAAGTTTGATTTGTTGCGTTGGCTAGTCCGAACTTCGAAGTTTCAATCCGTCCAATGGTTTGAGAAGCCACCCAAGAGATGCGTCAGCCCGACAGAGTTTGGTCAACATATCCAGGCATCGGTGCTTTTGGGGAGGTGGGAGACTGTGAAATTACCAAGAAGCCGCTGGGCACTTTCGACTTCTCCACGTGCAGTAGTGTAACAATAGGTA
This sequence comes from Effrenium voratum, assembly GCA_963377175.1. Lineage (NCBI taxonomy): Eukaryota > Dinophyceae > Suessiales > Symbiodiniaceae > Effrenium > Effrenium voratum. The sequence continues at coordinate 545,726 of CAUJNA010002090.1, read as the reverse complement.
GATGTTGACCATGGTTCATGCGAAGGCACATAAGAGGCATACGTTAGCTCCGGCCCATCGGGATTGGCGGCGCTGTGCGCATGTGGGGTCATTTAGTCAGTCTCCTGGCTCATTTGGGGCGCGGGACTTCTTCCCGCAGTTGGATGGTGCCGCATATGCATGGTTCACGTGCACGGGCCCATGTATCCTCACCAGGCACGTTGCGCGCATTTTTCTAAGCAATACTTCTGGCAGCTGATCAACAGCGTCATTCGCTCTCCACCCATTTGCTCAGGGGAGATGGAAGCTTCCGAAGGCCTTCACAAGGCCCTAATGTTGACCCCATATTAGTCAACCAGTTTTTTAGCAGGGGGGGTGGGGGCCCCTCCAAAAGTGGTCTGAAACCCCCCACTAAACCCACCCCCGTAGTAGTAAACAGGGGTTGATTGGGTCAACAGTGTCAGAAAGTCGGACCTTTTCAGACACAAAAGGATGATCTCGTTTTTTCCAGGACGAAGAAGCAATTGGAGGGTTCCTGCCAAGGCCTCAACAAGGCCTGCGGAAAGTCTTACTTTTCGGACTCCAAACATCGCCTTCCTTGCGCAAGGACGCGGCGCCGCATGGGAATCTCCAGCGCTGGCTGTCGCGTCTGGACGCCAACGAGCTCCACCCGGCGGAGGTGGGCGAGCTGCTCGGAACTGCTTTGGCCGAGCGACTGCGTGGATGGGATGGGCATATTCTTGCTGGTGCGCTAGGTAGGGAATGAGAAATGGAACGATCCCAAGAAACACCATCCAACTGGTGGTTTCCTTTAAGTGCGCAGTTTTCGACAATGGTATTGTGCGCAGGTTCATTGTTTCCTTGACCAAATTGCATGGAATAACTTTGGAGTAAGCAAAGATTGGGGATTCCTTCAGTTCCACTTTGGGATTCTAATTTTTTTTCCCAGTTGGGAGATTGGCTTTTAGTGGATAGCCAGGACAGCAAACATGCATTGGCTGACCTGTGTGGTGTTCCCAGGCCACGGCTTGGCTCTTCAGCACCTGGTAGGCGGTCCATCTCATCTCATGCCATCCATCCCAAGCGCAGGATTTCGTCCATCCACAGTATGGCGCTGGATGGCAATGCAAAACCAATGCCTCCAAGGCCTCAACGGCGGCTCACACACACACACACACACCAACATCGTGTTTGATGTTGCATGGTTCAAGCTTTTTGTCGGTTTCGGCGCCATCAATTTCGCCACAAAAGGAGCATGACCCAAGGCGTGGCGCATTGAAGGACAGATGCTGCAAGACTAGCACAGCTCCTGGTAATTCTCCGTCATTAGAGAGCGACTGGGACACAGCGAGCTATGTCGGGTGTGGAAAGGACCTGCAGTTTACACGACCCAACAATACTCTCGTTTTTGTTGTCTTAGGGAACACCAAAAGGCAAGTCACCATTTTGGGGGTCCCCTTTGAAATGACATTAATTTGTGTGCTAGGCTGCACCTCGTGCTTCCATTTAACACATAAACATCGTGTGAGTGCGTCGTCGGGTCTTGGGATATGATGCCCCTACAAAGCACATCCAGAACAAACACCATGTTTTTCCCCAACAACTGAGGGAGGGTTCCAGGGGGTCCGGGGCTGTTGAGGATACCACCCGGGCTTATTGTTCGGGAGCAAAGTGCTTGCAAGCTTGTCCAAGTCGTCACACCGTGGCTAATAATTTCAATCAGGAGCATTCAAAATGCGTGTTGAACATAAACCACAACAAGTGTTTTGGCCATCAGTCAAGCCGTGCGTGTGAGGCTTAGCGCAGCGCTGCACGACTTTCTGAAGCAGCAACTCGGACGTGAGCGCAGCCCCTTCCAAGCAATGGAATCCTGTAGCTATACGCGTGGCTCGTCTTTTTTGGAGTTGGAACCCCTTTTGGGGTTGTTTTAAAGGGACACCAAAAAGAACACCGTTCGAAATCCAATTTGGAGGGTCCCATCCCTTTGGTGTTTTAATTATATGGAGACCAACAAACACTGAAATCCAATTTGGGGGTCCGATCCCCAAAAAAGACGAGCCACAACACTCCCAATGGCAACAGAACCCCGACGTGAAATTGGGCAGGGGAGTGACCCGAATTCCTGTCATTCTATGTTTCGCGCGGGGAAGACTAGATCAAAGGAGCCAGGGATCTTTTCATGGTCCCTCCTTTGGGGCGGATTCCACACCTTGTTCTGTTTCTTGTTGTTTTCTGGCGCGCCCCACCCGTGTTTATGCAAAAGCGAGCCCTTGCTCTCCCCTTGCGCCGGTCCAAAAAGGCAAGGGCGCTCAAGCTGGTCCCTAGTTTGGGCTTGGACGGTTTGGCACTGCCTTTGGATCTTGGTGTTTGTTGGTCCACCCTTCATGGAGGTGCATCAGGGTCTATCAATTTTCAACCGGCAACAGCTGATTTCTTCCTGCACAGCACATGCATAACAGATTGATTTTGAGAAAGAAACAACCTGGGCACGTGCAGCTTGCCATAGATGAATGTACATGTATAATAATGATTATAATGATAGTACTGATAATAATAATAACGACTAAAACATGATTTCTACTAATCGTGTAATCAGACTGACATTTGAGAATAACAATAGACATAATTTCGAATTAGGAATAATATGTCTTAAATAATGCCACCAGTAATAAACATGAATATTATAATCATCATGGGGGCTGGGGTGGGAGGGGGAGGGAGCCTCAATAATCCCCAAAGGCCGGCCTTATTGGGGGCTTAAACTCTGGGCTGATTTGGGCTCCCTCCCCTCTCCCCTCCCACCCCCCAGCCCAAAATATCTATACGGCCAAAGCTCGCAAGCTGCTCATGGGCGCGTTCAGTGTGTATCAGCTCTGTCCCTTTCGTGCTTGCTTTCAAGATGGTCCCAAATGTAAGCTGGGGCCTTTTTCTTCTTCTTTTTTTTCGGTCTATCTTTTTTCGATACGACATATGCTATAGGTTACGGTGTGACCATGCGTTTGTGTCAGGGGCTTGCGCATTTGGCCCTTCGGCACTGTCACCCCGCGCGCAACAGAACACACGGAGACCCGAGCCAAATTGGGGCGAAGCGCCCCAAATTCAGCGCAGGTCACACCTTGAACACCTGTCAAGTTCCGAGGTTTGCAGTTGTTTCTGAAGTCACCATGAGATATCCTCACTCCCCGAATTCATGAGGACTCTAGTCACTTTTGGGAAGACTAGTTCTTCTAGTGACAAGTACAAAGTTTGAGCTTTTTCTTGGCCGGTCCGTTCTTGAGGGAGCCAGCCAAAACCAAAGACACCCGGCCAAAACCCAGGGAAACCAGCCAGATCCAAAGGAAACCGCCTGGTCATGCTGCAATGTGCTCAGGCGTCATCTTTTGCAAGAAGGCATTCTTTTGAAGCCATTGTAATACTGTGGATGGACGAAATCCTGCACCACCTAAGAAACTCTGGAATGATGATTCACCTGTAAATACCAACAAACAGTGGTTTCAACCATGGTTTCAAAGCAGTGTCCATCCACACCAGGTGGCCTTTTCCATAGATTACAAAACCCCTCCCCCCTTATACCCCCTCCCCATTTCATCTAAGAGGTCTTTGCAGGGCTGTGCGCTAATGGCTTACTAATAGCTTCCTAATAGCTTACTAATAGCTGCTAATAGTTTCCCGGCTTTCGCGTACAAATAGCTGCTATTAGGTAGCTATTAGCAGCCATATTTTCCTGCAGGATTGTGCCGGGTTGTCACGCTGCTTCAAACGCTTGAAGTCTTTACAGGCGGCAGGTTGTTGCAATGCCGCGATGGCTGGTACTGAAATCGTCGGATAGCCTCCAAGTTTTGGGTCATATCACAATATTGATCCCCGAAGATTTCAGCAATGTACAAGTCCACTGGGCACAGTCTGAGTGGTTCAATCAGCTGTTCAAACTGGGCGGCAAGAATGCCGAGTGCGAGAAAAGGTATCAAAGCGTCCGAGTCTGGCGGAGTCTGGCTGAAATGCATTGCTCGCGGGGTCTAGGTAGCTAGTCACTGCTATTAGCAACCTATCAGCAGCTATTTGAAACCGGGGGGGGGGGTCTGTAAGTCTATTCGGGCCCTAATAGCTGACTAATAGGCTGCTATTAGTACGCTATTAGTACCCTATTTGAAAGGGGGGGGGGTCCGTAAAACTCGAGTTTTTTCAGTGTTTTGGCTTCCCGAGGCTGTTTTCTGCGGATTTTCGGACAAACCCAGGAAAACTGGCGAGGGCTTGAGTCGTAGGGGGGCATTTGGCAAAGAGAATAGCAAAGAGACGAGCTTTAGGGGAGCAATTTTCCCGAGTCATTTAGCAAAGGAACGAGTTTCAGGCTAGCCTGTCTCGTATGTTGTCGCAATTAGCCTTTACTGATCGAAACGCTTCGCTTGCAAATGCAATGCGCGTGATTCAAGCCTCTCCCAAGGAGTGTTGCTAGCGTGCGGGGCTGGAAGTGCATTCCCCCAAGGACCTCTCCCAGGCACCCTAGGCAGATAAGCATTTTACACTTAAATGAAAAGGGGGGGGGGTACAAGGGGGGGGGGGCTTAGTAATCTATGGCTTTTGGAAAAATAGATGGGCTTCCCTGGTAAATGGGTCAGAAACCCCATCTAAACCAGTGGAACCCATCTATTTTTAACCAAGCGGCTGAAAAGGTCCACGCCATGAGCCCAGGAACTTGGCAGCACGACTGGCGGCTCAGGAGATGTCGCCGCGTCCGCGGTCCGCGTTTTTGGCCTTTTTTGGGGAGGCGGTACGGCAGAAGCCAATGGGTACATGTGGACCTGTGGTTGGTCAAAACCGTGGTTGAGATCCCATTTTGGGATAGGCGAATTCACCACCCATTTTAAAAAGAACCTTGTTTTTTTAATGGTTGGATTGAATCGGATGTTCACTGGGGGTACGTTTTGGATTTTGACCCATGGCCATGTGGACCTTGGCAATTCTAGCCCTTCTTTCTTTCACGTTTAAAGGGAAACCCAAAGGAACACCGAAATCCATTTCTTTGTTTGTCAGCTTTTTTTGCAAGGGGAAACCAAAGGGCAAACGGAAATCATTCAGTTTTGGGGGACCAAAGTCTAAATAAAGACAGACCCATTTGTGTACACGAAGACTGAGGGTACCTTGTTTTGGTTGGTTGAAAGGGAAGCCGGAAAAGCTATGTCTACCTAACTTGCCCAAAGCGAATCGACCAAGTCTGACCTTTGGTCTCAGCCTGATTTGGTTTTCATACGGGCCGAAGGACCTTTTGATTTATGTTTGGGCCCCTCAAGGTCAAGTGAGAAAGGGATTTTCTCTCAGGGTCTGCTTTATTGCGCTCCCCTCGAATCCATCGCTCCCCCGTCGGTCTTTCTAGTTTTGCTTCCCCAATGCAACATCCCAACCCAGGATCACTTCAATCGCTGGCTCCAGACCACTTCAGAGAGGATCCAGAGAGGATCCATTCCTGCCATCAGAGGAGACTGGATAATTTGCCAGTGGCAGAATTATCCTTATTGAGCCAATTCAGATAAGCTCATGAAACGGGACAACTGAGGGGCTCTCCTCACGAGCAGCGTCAAGTCCCTTTTTGAGCTCAGCAGACATCAACCATGCAACCGAATTCCGGAAAAAAAAAGAGCTCCGCCAACTGCCCCACGGAAGAATAATATTCCCACATCCTTTTTTTTTGGTTTGCTTCGCTTTGTAAGTCCAACCGGAGGACAAAGAAATGCCTGGAGTCTCCTTCTGACCCTTGAAAAATGGCTGGTTATTCCCCAAAAAGGGGTCCTGGACCCATTTTTATTTCGGGTCCTTAGGAAAAACTCCAGGTGCTTCACAACCACGGCCCGGATCAGCAAACCCGCGAAAGGAAAGCGCGTGGCCATGCGAAAGCATCGCGCGAGGTTCCATGCGAAAGTGGTCGATGGTGCCTACTATTTTTAGGGTTTGATGGCAATAACCAGATTTTAGGACATTTTGGGTTGCATTGGTTTGATGGTGCCCGGTTTTCGGCACTCAGATGGGTGTGTGTTTTTTCCAGGACATGCATCCCATTTTGGATTGTTTTTTTAAGACACACCTGGGAGGTATTTCTGGGCGCAGACCTTCGACTGCGGTGGCAAGTAGAATGCTTTGGCGTAGCGCCGGGTGTTGACAGGCAGCTAGCTGATATCCCGTGCTTCAGATGCAGAAAGTGCCTTAGGTGGACTGGGAGATAGTACCAATGCACAGAGTCCGACTTTGGAAGTTGTGGGTTATTCCGAATCAACTGGGCGTTAGTATGCGTCAGTTAATGCTACATCAGGGCCACAAAGCAGGATGTCAGATGATTGCTCATATTCATTTCGCGGCTCCATGTCGATGGGTGAGTATCTAAAGGGCCTGCGAGAAAAGCCAACTGGGCGCGCACATCTTCCCCTAGCGAGAGAAGACTGTACAGCCTCTCGAAGATGCTGAATGGGAACTCACCCTCCAACAAACGTGAAACCTGCACGTCCTCTGGAAAGGAACATGGTGCAGAAGCTGTGCAGGTTCAATGTTCTATGAGTTGTTTTGGGGAGCAGGATGTGTTTGCCAGCTTGGAAACCCGGGATATGTTTTTCTTTTTCTGGAGGGGTCCGTGAGCTGTTGGGAAAATGCCTTGGGCTCTTCAGGAAAGTCCAACTGGATATATATATATATATATATGTGTGTGTGCGTGTTTTTTGTTGAGGGTAGCCTGTCAGGTAGGTTTCAAGGCAAAGCAAAATGGAAGCCGGTCATTTGTTGGGGTTCCTATTTCAACACAGACCCATGTCAGAAGGTTTCGCTTGTCAGGAGGAGGCTTTGCACTGCTGCGTGCTGCGAGCACTTGGAGGCTGGATATTTTATGTGGCACTAGGTGCTCGCATGCGGCAACATGAGCCAACAAGCCAAGGGAAGTCAAGGCTTGTTACTATGGCTGAGTCTCTCCACAACCTGTTTGGCCCTTTTTGCGCTTGTTTGGCTTTCCGAAATGCTGTCCCTGTGAAGCAAACCGGTCTAAGTTTGCCCCAGATCTGTCTTTTGCAAAGTATGAAACCCCTGGGAATACGCCTGGACAATTACTTATTGGTGTTTTTTCCTGGATATTTGCAAGGTTGGACCATGTTGGACTGCCCAAGCGTGCGATACAAATCCCACAGAAACTGAAAAGGACATGAGAGGGATGGATAGTCGAATCGAACGACAGTTGAACAGTCAACGAAACGGCTAGTGGGGGAACGGGTATGGTGGACACTAAATGGACATTGGGAAACTCATTTGATGAGTTCCGTGGATTTTGTAGGACATTTAGCGATGCTGAGGAAAAAGATGCGATGCTAACCGATACTAGAGTATAAGGGTACAAAGGTTTTGTCTGGTTTTTTTTTTTATTTCAGCCCATCTCAATCTCACAGGAGCAGAAATTAGAAACTGGCACATCTGCACTGAAAAGGCAAGGTTTGTGGACAACACAGCCAGATGCAGGAAGTGGCAAGGAGGACTCTGGATGTTGTCCTCGAGTGGAGCAACGCCGCAAGTGGGCAACCAGTGGTTGGCCTCACACGGTCCCCTGGAGCTGTGAGCCGTTGCTTACCTTCTATTTGCCGCTGGATTTAAAGCGAATCGATTCACTATTGGACATATATTTGTACTTTTTTCCAGGGCTTAAGCAAATCGAGGCTACTGAATTTGCCAGCAGGTCAATTGTAGTTTACCCTCACTCAACTTCATCTAGGAGCATGCCTGCTTCAAAGCAACTTAGCCATGTTTCAACCATGCCTACCGGCAGTGAGGTGACTGGTAGGCATTTGGCAACCATGCCATCAGCAGCCAGTACCATCGTACTGTGTCATCATACAACGAAGTTGTGTTGGAGTATTCGTTGAATTTGATTGTTTGAGCACTCAGTGTTGTTTCTGCAGCATTTTGTGGCTGAAAGGATCAAGGCTTAGTCTTCAACGGATTTGCTCGATGGGTTCTCGCAAGGGGCGCCAGATGCAACTTCGCTTGACCATCTTCATCATTCTCAGCTGGCTGGCAGCCAGCCCGCGTGCCTTCCACGTGAACCATTGCCAGAATCGTCGGGCAGTTGAATCCGTTGCTCCAGTGACCACACCGCGATTCTGTCACAGGCCGTCCAACCCGAAATGGACATGGCCACTAAGCCTGATCCTTACCTTCAGCCTGTCTGCCTCTAATCTCCGAGCCCGCGGTCGCTTCACACGGCTGAAGGCGTTTGCCAAGGGCTTGGAAGGGTGTGATCATCACGGGGCAGGGCGATACGAGTTCGATCCCCTGCAGCTCGCCTGAACGGGGTGATTTTATGACACCTTCTAGGTTCCGCAGCAATTGGTGCCCTTTTACCGTTCCTTTTTTTGGGGTTTCGGGTTCCCCTACTAAAATCGACGAAAAAGAAAAAAGTTGCTACCAACTTATTCTAACCTCTCTACTGGAAGACCTAGCCTTCGATTCGAGAGCTTGTTTGGTAGTTCAAACATGTTGGAACGATGGATGCATGCGTCTATGCCTTCGCCCGCTTTGAACCTTCTCTTGCTGGTGCAATAAGTAGGGAATATGACATGGAATGAACCCAGGGATTCCCAAATAAAGGAAACCTTGCTGGGATAAGTAGGGAATGAGGGAATGAACCCAGGGATGCCCACAAAGGAAACCACCAGTGGGATGGTTTATAGGGGTTATCCCTTTCTCATTCCCTGCATCTCTCGGAGCCATCGCAAGGTCTGTTCGCTGCTTGCGAGCCGCAAACACCTGCTGAGGAATCTGTGTGAGCTCTTCCCCGAGCATCTCCCCTGGTATAGAGAGGCAGAGGTGAAGCACGGACGCATTGCAACTCATCCAGACTGAGGGGCTGATTGCTTGTCCTTTTCAAGGTTTGCGTCCTTTGTGGGTATGAGTTTTAGCTGGTTTGGTTTTCATCATTTAGGGGTTTTGTGTCCACCAACCACGTCTCAGGGGGGTTCCCCATTAAATTCATAGCCATTTGACTACCCTCCCATTCAATAACATGTAGCATGACCGGGTGCCCGGAAGATGTCTTTTGTCTAAAGGGGACTATCTGGTGGGTTTTATGGGAGGGTAGTAGAGTCAAGGCCATGCTGGCTTACGTGGGGTTGGTGGCTCCTGACTTCTTCCGCCTTCCCGGAACCGCGTTCAATGAAGACGGCTTGGACGCAGTTTCAGCACACAACACGCTCCTGGGTGCTGACGGCAAGGGACCCATGTGGTGGCTTCTCTTGTGCCTTGTCTGAAAGGATGGTTGGCAAAACAGGTGCCTGGCAGTAGCAGCAGGCGTAGTCCTAGGAGTAGGGAGGAGTAGGAGGAGGAGGGGGGATTAGGAGTAGTCCGGGCAATGCAAGACACATGCACAGAAGGTGAGTGTGTTCTTTTCAGGGTAGCTCCTGAAAAGGAAGCCAGATGGAGACGGGTCACACCCAGGTTGAGTGCTGATAGGGTTGTCCGCCGTTTTCGGACGGGGAGCCTGTCAAATCAGGGACCCTTTTTGGTCTCCCCCGGTTCAGAAGCGGGGGGCGCAAGGCAGCACTGCCCAAGACGGGCCATATATTTCTATGACATTGTTTAAACCCCCCTCCAACAAAAACCAAAAGAGTCGTCTCAGATTTTCCTCAGATACATTGAGGCAACGTGACACACATGTCCAAGCGTCACGTGGCTGGGCCATTGGATCGCAGTGAACTGCAGTCCCAAGGTCGGAGCATGGTTCGATGCTGGTGCGCAGTTGCAAACAATTGAGAGACTTGCAATATTTAGGGGCCCACAACTCTTGCTGGCTTTTAGTGATGCTTAAATGAGAGGGAAGTGCATGGCCATTTATCCCAATGACCGTACAGTTTGAGCAAGTTTCTTTGCGATGCGTCCGGTGTACTTGTCTCGAAATGTGGATTCCCTGTGGTTCCCCCCCCCCCCCCGCCCCGGCCAGCAAGAAGGTACCTGCACAAAGATTCAGGCACTCAGCTGTACTATAGCCTACATAATTAGAATGGGGTTGCGGGTATTATGAGCCAAATGACCTATGATCATGGGAGAATTATGCATCTAATGTTTTAGCCCCTTATACTACTTACATGCTGTGTTTTTTTTAAGAGAACCCTTCTGAGATTGGTGTAAAGCAAAGATACCAATAGGACACTTCCTTAAATGGTTGCTTTTTCTTTTGGTATCCCTTTAAGCCAAAGAAGGGTGGCCTCGAAGAAGCATCCCTTCAAGTTGTTTTCCTTTTGCCGTCCCTTCAAATCCAAAAACGGTAGCCTCAAAGCAAGACAACTAGGTCCCCAGTAGTGCCCCTTTTTTTGGGGGGGAGAGGGCTCCCCTACTAAAATAGACGAAACAGAAAAAGTTCGGTACCAACTTATTCCAACCTCTCAAATCTGAAAAACCTAGACCAAGCGTATCGAGGCTTTGCGGCTGCTTGGAGTTCTGGCGCATCTCTCAGCTGGGCTTCGACTTCGAGCTGCTGACTTTGGACTCCGCCGGCGACCTCGGACTGGACCTTTCGATCGACCTTCGGGAGGCCGGCGAACCCCGCGGCGGGCGGGTGGTCCGTTTAGATTTGAGGCTGGTGCCTTTGAATCCAGCCAAGAAGGTGCACCTTTTTCCTGTTGCCACTGGGTGTCAGGGGTATGACTTAACGTATGGGTTTGCTTAAAGACTGTTCTTTTGTTCGGTTTATGAAGGGGGAAGCCTTGAAGCTGACTTTGTGCGTGTTGCAAGAGTTTTGTATTTGGACTGTGTTTCCCCACATGCCACGTTCAATTGGATGGGATTTAAGGCTCAAGATTCCGAGGAAAGGCTCCTGGGCACGGAAACTTCGACTGTGAAATGTCTTTATGTTCCCCATTGTCCATGACCAAGCTTCTGCTTTGGTCAAGTTTGCGAGAATTCCCAGATTAATTCCAGGATGGTGTAAACGCGGTTGCGCCACGCATGAAATGAGGCATTGATTCCAACAAAGATGCTGGCACGTGTGATTTGCCCCAATGCTGCGAGTGAAGGTGCTGAGATGGAAGGCAAATGACAGGCCCTTTTTCTCCGCGGTTGCGGCCAACTCTTTCTTAGCAGAACTTCGAAGCTGGTCTTGTCGAGTGTGTCGTCAGGAGCTGTCCCTTCTCAAGACCCAGGAGCTTAAGCACGGGAGGCTGGCAATGATTGCCTTTGGCGGCGCCATCACTCAAGCCGTAGCATGCAATGCCCCGCATTTTCCGTTCATTCCATGCAGCAGCTGTCAGCTCTAAGCTGGAGTCGAGTCAGAGCGGTTCGATTTGGTCCAACCTTTGGCAGAACTGGTCACTGCCGATATTGTTCCATGGCAAGGACTTGAACTCCTACTTGGACGCAGCCGCGCGGAAGAAAGCGCCGACTGTCCAATTTCTAGGGATCCAGGTACTGTAGGAGATACCTTGCCCCCCTTTATACCTCAACGGGGTAGTTGGACCCTCTGGGAACAGTTGGCTGCGCTTAGATACGACATTTGACTCGTAAGTTGCCAAGGGCACACAGCTCGCCTGCTCGGGAGTGGATCCATGAGCGCGCTGACAATACTGTTTAGAGTGCCTTCGTGACGTTTTGAAATTCGGCTGCCGTGCACTGAAGGCAGCTGATCGCCATCTTCCCCTTTGGACAAAGTGGTTGGGCAGGTTTTTGAACGGGCTTGTCTAGTTCCCCCAGTAGTGCCCTTTTACCTTTTTTTTGGGGCGGGTTCCCCTACTAAAATAGACGACAGCAAAAAGGGTACCCTTATTCTAACCTCTCTACTGGAGGACCTAGTTGTGATAATCAGCTGCCTTCTCTAGCGTGGACACTCAGGCAGTCTCAGCTGATAGCAAGAGTGCTTCGTTCTGGGAAAAAATCGGCTGTCAGACTACTGGTCATTGGCTGGAGCGGATTCTGCCACCATTCAGTAGTTAAGCACAGCTTGGACTTGGTGCAATTGTTTGCTTAAGCTTAATTGGGCCTTATGCTTATGCGCTGAAATAGTTTCATCCGCGTCTGATTCATAAGACGGCCCTTGTCAAAACCCACAACGACAAGGAGATAAGAAACCAATGCAGGAGCAAGCTTCATCTACCTTTGATAGGTCGCCGAAAGGTCACAACAACTTGGACCAAGTTGCGTACCTCAAGTTTGACCTCAAGTTGACTTTGCCGGTACACCATTGCACAGAGGTGCTTTGGCATTTGTTCTGTCGTAAAAGCTTGCTGCTTTTGTCGGTCTTCTCTTTAGGTTCAGATCCACCAGAGTGTATAGAGAGCTAGCAAGGTATCAAACGAATAGCGTTGGCACGTTGTCATCGTGTCATCCTGGAAGAATCAGTGTTGTTTTGTGCTTTCGCAGAGGTGTAGCAGGCAAATGAGTTGTACGCTGGGCTGCTGGGGTTTAAAAGCATTTGATAAAAGGGCCAACTTTCTTGCTTACTTGGCTCTATCCCGGGCAAAACAGATAGTAGATGCTAGTTAAGGGCATACTTGATCATCTGATGTTTTGGCGAGGGTTCCCCTACTAAAATAGACTACAGAAAAAGTTGGTACTCTTATTCTAATCTCTCTACTGGCGGACCTAGTATTGACTCTTCAAATGCAGCAGTTGCTTCAACATGATGAGTGCAGCAATTGTACTCCTCGTATTTGGCGCCAAGCATCTAAGTTGTTGGTACAACCTAATTAGGTTGGAATCCACTTATGGCCACCCCAAGCAGAATAAAGCCTGTTATTTGCAGGTTATTGCCAAAGTGGCCAACTACTTTCCCACTTGGTCGAACATCCAACTACCACGTTCACATGCTCGTAACTCACTTTGCGTTTGCGACAGGGCGAGATCAGGATGTCAACGAGTCAGGTACCAACGTGCCTCGGCAGCATACCTCAAGAGTCTCGCCATCATTCAAAGGGGGCGTTTCACAAGAGTCCCGTCAAAGGTAATGTTGACCCCGGATGAATAATATCCTTGTTCTTATTAATAGGGGGGTGTTCCCCTCCAAAAGTGATGATTCCCCGCTAAACCCAGGGAAAAACATCCCCCCTATTAATAAACTGGGGTTGATTAATATGGGGTCAACAGCAAGGAGAAAACTGACGACATGCTCCATCACCCGTGGCAAGTGCAATCTCCATCTCTCGTTGAGCTGGTCGACCAGCATGCCCACCAAGGCTGTTTGTCGATTGTGGGTTTGGGGATTGTCGGAATGATATGGCTGTGTCTCAAGAAATGGTACCCAAAATGGCACCCTCAAACCTGAGTACCCCCAGCTGTTGAATTTTGAGCCACACCCATGTAGCAGTTCGTGCAGATGCTAGATTTGCTGTCAGACTTACAAACATGAAACAGGACGAGCCAGATGAACATCGAAGCTGTGGACGATGGCATGACCTCCGCAAGAGTTTAAGCATGAGGGTATATAAGGATGATTTGCATGGTCATCTTTGTCACGATGTTGATAGTTAAAGTTAAAGTGCCTAATTGCTTAGTAAGGTTGACCAGAGAGGCTCATAACCCTTAACGCCAGCTCGTGTGGTCTGACGCATGGGCAAGTGCGCATTATAACCAGCCGCCAGAACTGAAGCTTACCGGATGTGGCAGCATCAAGCAACACATGCTGCGCCGGAATTCGCCCAACGTGCCTCCCCGATACCCAGCCCCATAGTTCTGACAACACCAGCAAAGCACTGACAACTTTGAGAAGCCACATGGCTTTGTGTATGCCATGGTCAACACTCCTTGTGTCGTCATCGCTTCCTACCACGTTTGAGAGGCTCTAGATGGGAGCTTGCTTTATTTCAGATGAGTACACACCCTCCAGTTGATGAACCCTCAAATTATCATACGAAGGGGAGTCTTATGATCTTGGGAATGCAGGCACGAGTGCGTGCTTGTTTGCAGAATTGTAGTTCGAATTTGACCGGCTGTGATTGTATGTCTGGGGTTTGCACCATTATCATTCTAGAACGATTGTTGTTCAGCCATGGTCCCAGCAACCTCAGGCAATATGGTTGTCTCTCTCTACACAATCCTCTTTGTATTCGTGTGCTGTTTGTATCCTTGGCAAACCAGCAGAAGCAGCAGAAGTAAGTTCATTCATACGCCCCACCACCTGAATCTGCAAGCCTCGTTTTCAGGCGCTGCCCTCGCTTTGCTTCAGAGCACGGATTAGCTTCCTGTACCATGGGCGAGGCCCAATGGCACGGAAGCCGTCGGATTGAAGGCAGAGGCTCCTCTTTATCCCATGCAACAGAACAGCCCCGGCACGACCAAAACACCACCTTTGAGTTCTTCTTTGAGAACTCAGGCGTTGGCTCGTGTTTTTTTCGGGCAATTTTTGCACTTCCGGAGCCTTGCACCGGAAGTTGTTGCGTGAAGAGAAAGAAATTGAATTCTGAGGCGATTTGTCTTCCCGGCCAAGCTCACCCAGGACGGCGCCTTACCCCACTTGGCGGGCACTCTGACTTCCTGAGAGGCGTTAAGTAGGTCCCCCCCAGTAGTGCCCTGGCTCACCCGTTTTTGGTTGGGAGGGTTCCCCTACTAAAATAGACGACAGAAACAAGTTGGTACCCTTAGTTCAACTTTTTTACTGGAGGACCTAGTTAAGTCTCATGTGGGTGCTTGAAGCGCTCGTTGCTTTGGCTTCCACTCTTCCTGCAACTTGGACAAGTTTGGCTTGCTGCGCTAAGACAATCGCCATGTTGCGTAACATCAAAGCTGCGGCATTTGTAAGGTATAACTTGCGTTGATGCCAGGATAAGATACCTGGTTGATGCTACCCTTCCTGAGTTTGCAGGTAGTTTTGTGATGACAATATCGTTTGCCCATTGATGGGCGCGCACTGGTCGGACCCATGCTGCTTGTGAGGTCTTGGCAGAGTAGACCAAGACACGATTTCATGCGAGTCATAGAGGCTTGCTGTGTCCTGCTTTTTTTCTTGCTGCCTGACTACAATTATTCTTCGGCGCTTTCGTATTCGCGTTTGGGATTGCTGCCCAGACGTGAGGATTGCATTCTCTGGTGCATCTTGGGCAATATTCCAGCACCCGCCTGCAATGTTCCAGAGCCTCTCGAGTATGAAGAAGAGGGCTCTGTATCCCCCAGCCGTCACTGAATCGTAGTGCGGAACCCTGGGAAAAGGTCTTCCAAATGCTTGACTTCCCAAATTGATGTCAGTGATGTAGGCGTGGTTCTTGCTTTTAACGGCACACTTTTGGTGTTGTGAAGGGATACCAAAGGGAAACCATCTTTTTTGGGTCTCTTATTTTAAGGCACACCCATAATGCATGTTCGTTTGTGCTATTTTAAAAGTGTTGCTACCTTCGTTTGTTTAGCTGATCGCTGCTGTTATGTCTACGCCAAATATGTTTAGCAAAGAGCAATGAAGCCACGACCTGCTGCCATGATATGTGGGCACAAACTTGCGCAGGGCCTCTTGTTGAGTTACCACATTTTTTCAGAATTGGTGAGCCACAGTCGGTAGAGGTGTGCTCTTGCCGTTGAGTTCCGCCGGGAGGGTCTCTGCAGGGAGCCAACAGCTTCTGCCGCGGCCCGCACGTGGCGCTACCAATGTCGGGAGCCCCGATCTCGACGGATCGCCCCAAGGCAACAAAAGGGGGCCTCTTAACAGTTGTTTTTCTCAATCTGTTGTTTTTGGTTGTGTGTAGATAGTAGGGGTGCGTTTCCTAAAATAGAGGATGCCTTCAGATGGTGTTCAGCGGGAAGCCAACACGAACCAGCAAAGCGTGGGGGTCCACAAGTTTAGGACATACGACGGACAACACTCACAACATTGAAGCTTCCACGTGGTGAAAGACCAGGAATCTTGCAGCGGGCCTTATCATAGCATGCCGCTGGCCCTCGCAGACGTACCCGTCTAAGGAGGTATCTTCTCCTTGTTGCATCCTTCCAAACCATCCTCAAAGGAAACTCGGACCCTTAGAAAATGCATCCCGCGCTGAGCAAACTTTGGGATGTATCCCGCGCTGAGCAAACTCAAAGGTGATCATGACCCTTGTTGAGTCCAAGACACTGCCAACGTGGGCAGATGGGTTCAAAGCACGCATTGCATACATGCAATTTATTTGTTTTCAACTGGTTGTCTTTGTCCTTACACTGCACTGTTCTTCAAATACTCCACTGGTGGTTGCGGTACACGTGGGTTGCTGGATTTTAATATGACTGCGCATTCTCCGTCGAACATGCGTGTACACAAGTATTTTGAGCACTGCTTTGATGTACGCCGCTTATCGAAGAGGTGGCTTGGCTCCCGTCCAGTGTCAATTGTCTCTCCGCGCCCGACGCTCCTTGCGGGTTGGGATCCGTTGCGAGACCCGTTGGCTTGGGATCCGTTGGGATCCGTTGGGATCCATTGGTTTGCAACCGAACTCGAAGGGCTCCACGCCCGCTTTCTATGGCAAGCAGATGCCGCTGTCAATTTTCCTCTCGAACGGCCTGGAAAGCCTGGCGGAAGGAGAAAGTGGGTCCAAAACGGTCATGGCTTTTGTGCATCAAGAGTCCGGTTTCAAAACGGAGCATGCTGTTCAACGGAAAAAAAGTCCTTAGTTTCAGCCTGGTTGATTTCATGCTGCTTTCCTACGTTCTAAAGAAGCAGGGGGTCAATGAGACACAATCAAATTCCAGTAATTGCAGAGTAGCGGACTGGCGTGCCTAAGAAAGGTGCGGACCTCCGCCTTCATTCTTTACCCTGGGTTTTGGTCGACTTCTTCGAATGGAAGCAGCTTTCTGGGGTGGGTAGCACGTTGTGTGTGTGCTTGTGTGTTTGTTGGTGTTGGTGTTGGTGTCGGTGCCGGTGTTGGTGTTGTGTTTGTTTTTGAAGGTATCTTTTCCAGCGTGCAGGGAAAACAACGGGACAAGCGCAGCATTTGGGTTTACCTCTAGGGATCTCTAGGGGTTGATTCCAACCACTCTTTTCAAAAGCCGGCTGCTTCCCCTGGGTTTCAATTCCTGAAAAGATTCGCATCCCTGCAAAGAATTCAAATGGAAGGTACCCCTAAAATTTCTAGTGCTACCTTCCCCATGCTTTCCAGCTCCTTTGAAACCCAGAGAAATGGCCGGTTTTCCACAAGAACGATGGTTGGAAAGAATGGAAAAGGAATCAGCCCTTAACATTTTATGGTTTCCTTTGTGGAAACTGATTTGAAGACTCCCGTTTGAATCCCTCGTTGTTCGCACCTTGCCTGGCAATCACCAGGTGCTCGCCTGCTTCGACGAAGTAATCCTTCGCTCCATCCCCCTGGGCGCCGAGCCCAGGCTGTTTGGGGCAAGGGATCCCCAGCCAGACAGTTCTGCGACATATGGGGATCTGGTTGTCAACACCGTTGTGGTTGATCCCATTTGGGTTGGTTTGTAGGTGAATTCACCTCCCATTTTAGGCTTCCTATTTTAGTGGTTGGATTGAATCTGATGTTCACTGGGGGTACGGGATTTGGACACACGGCCATATTAATACATCAATCTAATGTGAACCTGTGCAGCGTTTTGTGTGCATTGGTTTCAGCATTTGAGTTCAGGAGTGCCTGGATGGAACACCGGTATCAACTATAAAAGACTTGAACAGACCTATGAGCCACACAAAAGCCTAGCCCGCCTGATTGCCAAGGCTTAATTGTGGCTGCTTGTCAAAGCTCGCACTTTTGCTGACGATCTTAAGCGGGAATCAACGACTCACACCAACCATCGGGGAACAAATCCCTCCCCGTGTGCTTCAAGCCTTTTGGGCTGAAAAAAAACACCGGGTGAGTCCGTCTGGCCTCAAACTGACAGCCTCCTGAACGGCCATTGGATTCTTTCACTTGCATAATAATGATGTGTTTGTTTGTTATTTTGATGGTGTTGAAGGGAATCTAGCACTTTTTTCCAGTGGGCTTAAGCAAATGGAAGGACTCCTCCGCGGGACTGCCGTGAGGGGCTCGTTCGAAAACGGGGGGGGGTACCCGGTAAGCAGTCCGGGAAAGAATTTGATGGAAGCCAAAGGGAGGTTGTTGGAAGAATCAATTAATTGGAATCAACCCTGAAAACAAGGGTTGAATTGCCTAACCTGGATTTCAGGTGGTACAAGTTCAGTACCAGCTCAAGAAACAGAGCGAAATCGCCGGGATTTTGGCCAACGTCAAAGTTACAAGGGAACCGCAGCTGCCTTAATGGGTTCCCTGGGCGGGTTCGTATGCTCCAACAAAGAAGGAAGGTTGTCCCGACGCATCAGAGAGCACCTCCCTTTCAGGTTCCTTGAAAGTGCCCTTGGATTGTCTTTGTGGGCTGCAAAAAGTCCACCCTGCTGCAGGGCAGATCCTCGTGGTTGCAACCAGTGCAAATACTGTGGATGGACAACATCCGCTTTGCACCAGCAGGTAGGTGGCTTATCAAACATGATAACAATTCACAAGATGCATCCAATACAACTGGTGCAGGTCTTTGTCCATGACAGTCACCTCTGGAAGGTGGTGCGTCAACCAGAACTCATAGATGTTCATCCATCCCAACTGGTGCGGATTGTTTTTTTCCCCCCGACACCACCCCCTGGTACTGCAGGTGGTTTGTCACATAGATATTGATCCATCCCAACTGGTGCAGTTTTCTTCATCCATGCCACCCACCCCTGGCAGGTGGTTTGTCAACCACTACTCATTCTAGGGGTTGATTCCTTTTCCATTATTTTCAACCATCGTTCTTTTCAAAAACCGGATCTGTTTCCCCTGCGTTTTTGCTGGTTTCCTGAAAAGAAAATGGATCCCTGGAAAGAATGGACATCTGGTTAAATTATAGCGACCTCACAAGACCTCACCCCAAATGGTGGTTTATGTGGGGAATGGCCCCTCAACCACCTTATTTCAGGCTGGTGAAATATTATAATTCACCCAGAATGGACATGGACGGCACCCCTGGACTCATAGGTTTTTGGACCGTCGGTCGCTCCTCAGGACTGGCAGCCGAGCAAGCAGCGGCCCCTGCCACACCAGGCGCGCCATGGCCGCGTCAAGCGCATGGATCGGAGAGTCATGTTTCTCGCCGCTCCGCGAGTTTACGGGCTTGATTTTTTGTTTGGGAAGCCGTTGCTTCTGGGCAGGTTCATCATGTTGAGACTTTTGCTTGGCCAGTCAACTCAGGAAGTAAGTTGCTTTTCCCCAAGCGCAAGGAGCTTTGGTCCTTTTGGACTTTTTTGCTACTTGTTGAGACTTTGTTTGGCAAGTCCACTCAGTCCTTTTTGGGAAGCTCGAGAAGTGGCAGATGAAAAACTGGAAACCAGCGGTAAAAATTGCGGAAATCTATTGACCCTTTGTATATGCCAGGATCAGGGTCAAAGCCGCTTTGGCCGTGGTCATGGTTCCCTTAAGATTTCTTTGCGTGCTTGTCGAATTTAATGTACGGTTTATGACAGTGCCTTACCCCAATAGTGCACCGTGCCAGGGGCATAGAAATTCAACAGCGGTGAGCGATTATAGAAGTGAGTTTACTAGTCTGTAGATCAGGTCCTAAATCATCACCCTCGTCCTAGCTTTGCGTTTCAGATACCTTCGCAGCATGAGACGCAACCAACGAGTATCGCAGGATTATCCATCTTCATATCGACAGAGCAGTCGATACGCCTTCGATCAGCCGATACGCCTTGAGTGAGCAGTGGGATGTCTTCTTTTGGAGCTTTGACCCCCAGACCAAGCCCGGAAGAAGAAATATGATAGTCAAGCCATATTTAGAACTGATTTACCTCGAATTTGCTCTTAATCTTTGGCTTGTCCTTCTAGGTCCCCCAGTGCCCTTTTCTCACCCTTTCTTGGGTACCCTTATTCTCAACCCTTATTGCCTTATTCTAACCTCTCTGTAAGACCTCCCTGGAGTCTCCTTCCGACCCTTTAAAAAATGGTTGGTCATTACCCAAAAAGGGGTCATGGACCCATTTTTATTTTAAGGATCATGGATGGAGACTCCAGGTAGCCTTTGCCCTTTCTCACCCTTTGGGTACCCTTATTCTAACCCTTTTTTTTTCCCCTCTACTGTAAGACCTAGCCTTAAAGGGTATGTTCCAGGGTTCTGGTGTTTCAAGCTTGGAGTCTCTGCACGCTTCGCCCGCTTCGCGCTTGCCACTTCAGCCACTTGACTGGACCGCGATCGATCTCCGCGTTGCACGCCATGGCCTTGCCCGCGCGGGGCCCAACGGGGCGAGGGCCTGGGCCTGGGCCGGAGGCTGGTTGGTAAGTGGGTAGGTTGGTTGGCTGGTTGGTTGGCTGGTTGGTTGGTTGGTTGCGCAGCCTAGGGGAATAAACGACCCCCGGGCTTGACATGCTGGCTGGTTCGGTTTTGTTTGTCAGTTGAGCTTTCGTTCGGCCACCGCTGACCTGGGAAAGGATGGGTGATGGGTCGTTTCTACCAACGGCAGCCCGTTGCACCCCATGTTTTTCCCAGGAATTTATTGTACCTGGAGTCTCCATGACCCTTTAAACATGGTTGGTCATTACCCAACATAAAGGGGTCATGGACCCATTTTTTTTGGAGTCATGGAGACTCCAGGTATATATATCGCCCTGTCGAGCTTGTTTCCGTGTTTCCATTATCCATTGGCCCATGTGCTGCAGCTTCGGGTCCCGGGTTTCGAAGTCCATGTCACTTTGCCGCTCAGAAGGCGCTTGAATGTGAGAAGAAGGGAGGTTTTCGAGTTGGGCAATGCAACTGGCAGTTGAATCTATGGCTACGAGGCAAAATGGATGACACAGGCGAGAATACAAATATTCCCTTTCAAAGTCTTAGCCGTTTTTGGGCTAAGATCCTTAATGCTTGTGCCCCAGGCACATGGCCTTCGGACCCCACTGTCTTTTGATTTAGACGTTTCGGTGGAAAGGGGTACTGAGAAAATGATACTTCATCTTCGCTGCCCAAAGGCAGCACCGATTTATCGGTTAAGTCGTGGAAGCTTCTCTTCAGGGAGTTCATTTTGCCATCTGCTTGTAAGAGATGGGTGCATTGGCGTACTTTTTCTGAGGTGTTTTAGGGGTAAGCAAAGCGGAAGCCACAAATTTTGAGGGTTGTACCATGTAGAAACTTGTTTAATGGATGTATATGTACCTGCGCTTGCTTGTGACATGTAGAACCGTTCATAGGTGTGCACCTGCTTCCAAGCCCAAAGCTGCTCGCGGCCAGCCTCAAAACACGACCCATTGACTCAGTTTCTCCGAATTGGCTGCCAGGCTGCGATGAAGTCGATGAAGGCCATCGACAGGGATTCTTGGGCCCGAACTGTTTCACTCCCAAAGATCTCAATTATTCCGGGTGTGACTTTTGTAAGAATTTGGCCTGCTTCGTTTGTTCTTTTGCTTTCCCTGTAGAACCACTAAAAAGAAGGGGTTACCAAATCCAAAAGAGAGACGAAGCACCACGGTTGTTTCAGAGGTTTTGGGTCAGTGGTCTTAAGCCAAGTAGACCTCGACTTGAGGAGTCACAAGTCATATTTCTGTTTGTTGGTCTGTGCGGCGTTTTCACGGTGAAATTGGGCCAACTTGACGCAACAAATCTAGGAAGTCACTAGGATCACTACATGCGCCGTTGGTATGGGAGAATGTGTCCCTTCAAGATGTCCTGCATAACAAATTAGGCAGTGTGGCTTTCAGTTGGACGCAAGCCAGCAATGGTCCGTCTCGCCTTCGGTAGAGCAAAGGCAATTTTTCGAATTGAGCGTATAATATTGCGCTCGGAGGACTCGCGGAAGCCCTTGCAACGTGTGAATGCAAGCTTGAACCGTAGAAATCTGGCAACCGCAGCCTGATTGCGTTGCTTGCCTCAGGACACTTGTTGCAATCGACACCTCCCAAACCATCAGAGTGCGGTTTGCGCTAGAATTGCACTCATTCGGACTCCTGGCAGCGGTGTTTGAACTGATTCAATCTGCAACGTCGGCGCAAGCACCAGCCATGGCCACTCACTGAAGGCACCATTTGCCTTCGAAAACTCCGGGAGCCCCCCGGGTTGGTTTCCTTTTGATTTCCTTTCGGGAGACCCTGGACTGTTCAAAGGTAATCCTTATTCCTTACCCCCAAGGGTTATGCAAGGGGGGTTCTTTGTAGCTTCCCGATAAGAATTCTCTGGAAAATCGGAGCCAAGTTTGACCAGAGAATCCAAAGATTTGGGCTTCCTTGTGGAAACCCTTCCTGTTGACTTGCCAAGGGGGCCCCTTCCTTCCTTCCTAAACCTTCCTTCCTTCCTTCCTTCCTTCCTTCCTTCCTTCCTTCCTTCCTTCCTTCCTTCCTTCCTTCCTTCCTTCCTTCCTTTCTTCTTGGTGGCTCCCAGCCCTCAGCTTTTTAGCCTTTTCGTGTTCAGTGCCAGTTTCCATCTACCCCGAAAGTGCGCCACCTTTCGCGGGGGATCTGAGGGCACGGGCCCCCGAGATCCGAAGGCGCCAGCCATGAAGGCGGCCATGAAGGCCGGCTTGGGTTGGGGGCGTTGGGTTGGTCAGTCGACTGAAGGGACCTTGGGCCTTGGCCCTTTTGACATTTGAAGTTTCCCTCAAACCTTTGACTTCCCCCTCATTTTTCCACCAAATAATGGCAAGTTGCCTTTGGCTCAGAGAGTTTCCCTCAAATGGGGCGGTTTCCTTTTGACTTTCCTTCAGTTTTCCACCAGCACAGAATAGCCAAAAGTGCCAAAAGTTGCCTTTGGTTCGCAGAGAGCCACTTGTTGCAATTCAGTTAGCAGGGTCAAGTCGCATTGTCTATGCTTTAGAAATAAGCATGTGTTTGATCTGTTGCAAGAATAGCAAAAACCGATAACCTTTCCCCGATTCTTTCAGTCCCTTTTGGTTTGGCAACAACCAAGGTGGCTAGCAAGCTGGAAAAGGGTACAACAAAGAACACAAAGGCTACACGCGACTCCACTTCTTTAGTTCCAAGCCCCCGGTCGGTTGCTTTGACGACCTCCATTCCATCTTTTCTTTCTCTACGGGCCCAACACATCGGCGCTCGAAGAGAGGCCCCCCCCCCCCGCACTGCCCGCCGACGACCAACCCCCTCCCCCTCCCCTCCGCCCCCCCCCCCTCCTGCCCCCCGCTCGCTCGCCGACCACTCGCAGGCGAAGAAGGTGACGAAGATCGCGCGAGGCCGCATGGCCAAGTCCATGGTCTTCAAGGGCAGAAAGGCCCGGAGCAGCTCCGAAGGAGCCTCGAGCCCCCGCTCTTTCCTTTGAGTGCCATGGACTTCATCAAGACTTTTTGGCTTTGGACCTCAGGGTTTTCCCTACTAAAACAGACTACAGGAAAAGAGTACCCTTATTCTAACCTCTCTACTGGAGGACCTAGTCTTTTTCGTGGCGCACCAAAAGCTGAGCCATCCGCTCAGGAACCGAGACCGGGTTCGTCAAAAAACACATCCGGATCCTGCCAGATGGAGTGGTTTCTCTGGGTGGCCCACAGATCTGGATTCCATTGGTTCGGATCTTATTGAACAGCCCAGATTCGGCGGGTGCCAGGGAAGCCAAGAAGCCGGGACAGGGAAACGTGAGGTGGTTCTTCCCGATCACCAGTTTGTTGGAGCCGACAAAATCATTTCGCGCATGGTTTGGCATTGGCATGTATCGCTTCAGCCCATTTGAGCCACAATCAAAACCCGGGCAGATGAAAGTTGGTAAGGGGCAGTCCCAACCAGAAATAGTCGCGGCCGCCTTCTGAATTCTTTACATGGTTCTGGGTAGACAATTTTAATACCGGGTTTTGATTATGACTCATTTGTTGTACCCGTTCTCCGCGTCAGTGTTTGCATGTGAGAAGCACCTGGCTGAAATTGATGGTAGAGCTGTTTGGTCACAGAAAAGGCGACGGAAAGCTGGCATGTGTATGGTTCATGGTACCAGTTGCAACCAGTGGATGTCGCCCCTTTTTCATTTTTGTTTGGGAAGGGTTCCGATTCCTTTAAACTTAACCCGCAAAAATAGGGTGCCCTTTTTTCCCATGGCCACTGGGCATCTGAGTTGTACTCGTGCTACATGTTTGACATGTGTTATTATGTTTGACTGCCCAATCGGAAGCCTTTTCATCCACCATATTGTCTTGCAGAGCACAACAAGCTCGAGGTGGTCCTCATGTCCAATGGTTGGAGTTGCTTTGCCAAATGAATAAAGATGGGCTTTGCATGGATTGCGCTATGCCTGGGAGCTTCCTGCCCCCTACAAACTTCCCTTGCGAGCACGGAAGACGCTTGGCTTTGGCAGCCCCTGGTCCCGAGCGCACACAATGCGCAGTGCATGTGGCCCCTGTGTTTCCTTTTGGAAAGCATTCCTTTAAGAAACTAGACATCACAACTGTTTAGGTACAGCGCATTTACAAGCAAGGTTGCCTTTGGAAGTGCAAATCAAGCAGGATTGTCTTTGGGACTTGCACGCAAGTATCCAGATCAGAAATGCATTGCTTTATGCTAAGTCAGCACATTTGATGCTTGAACACTCACCCCATGCATGTAGAGCCTGCACGCGTTGTGCCCACTATGCCCACTACAAAACCCTTTGAATCTCACCCTCGCCAGAGGTGGCAGGCATGTGTGCCTTGGACACTTGACAGGTTCCTGGGATGAACCAAAACCTCTGGATTACCAGTGGCATTGCCTCCATATGCTACATCATATGGGTCCTATGCCTAAGTTAGGCAATAGGTTGCCCCATTTCCCGGCTTTACATCTGGATTGCTTCCACGACCATAGGACCATAGGGTCGCCTGTGAGGCCAAGACTTCGGGCGGCCTCACCAAGGACAGATCAGCTATCAGAAATCAAGGGGACGTGGTGCTGAACCGGGTCCTCGGAACAGTTCCTTTAGTTGAAGGATTCCTTTTGCAGATATGCGGCATGCGTGCTTTTTTTCTTGGCACAACTGCGAAAGAGAGACTGTGATACGGCGCTCAGAGAGAGAAAAGAGGGATAGACACATACATACAAACACACGCGCACATACACACGCACGAACACGAGCACACACAAACACACAAGGAAGAAAGCAACCAAACAACTAGCAAA
>CAUJNA010002090.1:478234-515734 GCA_963377175.1 Effrenium voratum | reverse complement strand
GCGCTGAGCCCCATCAGCACTCTGCACAGGAGGTCCTCCAGAGGCGGCTGGCCCCTGATGATCAGCCACTGCGCACACTCTGTGCTCGGTACTCGCAGCAGCATGTCCTGGCCGCTGCTACCCTGGCTGACAGAGGCCTTTTTGCCCAGCTCACCCTGGTTGATGGCCGCCCGGCCTTTTTCTCCTGCCCAGTGGGCACTGTGGCTTGGGGCAGTCCGACCCCTTGTCTTTCCTCCCACCTTGGAGGAGGTGTTCCATGGGTTGGGTAACTGTATCTCAGTACCACAGGCAGCCATTCCGTGGACTGTCTTCCTGAGTGCAGTGGGTCTCATTACTGAGGTACCTGAGCACCTCGTTCTGCGTGTGTGGCGCCATCGGCTTCGGGGTGTTGCCCTACGTCCTGCAGTTGTGCGTGGATGGTACTTTCTTGGAGCTCTGGATCAGCTCATCGACTTTGCCTTCCACCCTCAGGCCCCTGTGCGGGCCGACGCGGAGGGACCGCCAATTGTTGTTGGTGAAGAGACCTTTCCCAGGATGGTCTTTCCCTACCGCATGGGTGCTGCTCGATCCACGCTCCACTCGCCCTCTGGTTTGAGTGTCGAGGTGACGTACCCTGTTGGGGCTGCTGTCTCTTTGGTCCTTCTGGCAGCTCGCCTTCCGCCTGTTGTCTTGCCCCTTCTTGCTGTGTCGACCTTCGCTCGTGTCTGGCTCCCTCGTGAGTCAGCCGGAGACTTGACCGGACATGACTTGGCTGTCGTCCCTGCTCAGGAGCCAGGCCAACTTGCTCCCCAGCCCCCTCCCCCCGTCCTGGTGCCACCGGAGGTGAGGGTCTTTATCCATGACTGTGCTTCATGTCCCCAGAGTTGCTACCCTTCGGCAGCTCATCTGGGCCCTGCCGCTCCCTGACCGTCTCCTGATGCATGTGCGACCGTATGTCCAGGGACGCCCGGTGAGTGATACCACTACGGCTGAGAACCTTGCGGGTCAGCATGTCTTGCTGCGCCTCTTCCCTCTGCCTGGTGGTGGCTTTGGCTCGAGTGAGACTGCCGTCTCCCTGGCTTCGGATGATGATGAGATGGTCCCGGTTGATCCCTTGACCATGCATGACCCGTGGGCTCCCCCCCCGGGCCTCGTCCCCACTGCCAAGTCTGCACCAGCTGGCCCCAGGAAGGGGCATGCCAAGTGGGATCAGCTCCTACTCCCGGAGGACCATGCCTTCACCTTGGCAGATCTTGGGGTTGCGCCTGTCTTGGTTCCGCGTGGGCAGCTTGGCCCCCTTGTGTCCGGCCTGGCATTCTGCCCTGTCAGCTTGCTTGCGGAGAGCCTCAAGGCCCCGGTCACTGCTCCCACAGCCCTCATTGTGCCGGGCACCTCCCGGCCTTCCTTGCCTGCGCTTCCTTCTGCTGTTGGTGTTGAGGGTCCCTTGCAGATCAGTGTCCTGGACCCTGTTGCAGCTCTCACGTACAAGCGGCAGGTCGTGCTTGTCCAACTTGCTCCGGGCATTACCTACCGCCCTTCTGTTGAGGCTGCAACGGTCATTGACACCGTTGACTTTGTTGAGCTTGTGGTTGAGAGCTTTGAAGCCCTAGCAACTGACTTTGCGGGCATCTTGGCCAAGCCTGCTGCGGACCTGCGGGCCCTCTTGGAGGCTCCTCATCAGTCGTCGGTCGTCCAGTCTGTCTATGCCCTCCGTGTGCTCCATGGCTCCGTCCACAACTTGGGTCGCGTGGTGCAGTTTACGGTCAAGCTCCCGTTGACCCACAGGCTCGCATTCCTGCGTCTGTCGGGCACTGGGCCCTTCTTCGTGCGTGATTTCTTGGCCCAAGGAGCTGACCCGCAGGACCATTCGGTGGTGCACCGTTTCTGGCCTCTCAGTGTGGAGGGCCTCAGGGCGGCCTTGGCTGTCTCCCGGGCCCTGGAGGGGTTTGCTGGTCTTGCCCCACTGAAGCGGGGTGTCACAGTCCGTGTCCTGCACTCTCACATCGCGGATGCTCGAAGAGCCTTGTTGCAGGAGGATCCTCGCTTTGTTGAGGCCAATCGGTCCCTTGTCCCCCGGGTCACTTTCCTTGCGGAAGGCTTGCCGTTTGGGGCCACGCCTGGTGCAATTGTTGAGGCTGTTCTCAAAGCTGTGGGTGCACCCTGCATCCCCTTGCGGTCTTTCCGGCGCAATGGCATTCTGGTTTGGGTCTTGGCCTTTGCTCAGGCCCCTGCTCTCATGGATTTCACCCTCCTGTCTGCTGGGCGCCCGTGTGAGGTCATCCTGGCCCCTGAGCCTCCTCCTCAGGCTCGCAAGGCCAGGCCTAAGGGGGGGCGGACTCCACAGTCCCTGCCCAGCGCTGAGACCCCGGGCACCTCTGCCACTCGGCCTTGCCCTTCTGGTCTCGCCCCGACGGGGCTCCAGTCTCGGGTTGAGGCCCTTGAGCAACGCTTGGGGGGGCTTGAGGTTAAGCAGGACACCCTTGCGGACAAGGTTGACACCCAGTTTGCGCAGGTTTCCGCCCAGCTCACGCGCATTTTGGGGGCGGTGTCCAAGCCGGCTCGTGCTGGTGCCGCGGAGGATGCTTTGGCCCCTTCGGCCAAGGCAGCTCGCATGGGGGCTTGACTATCTGGGCCGCCATGGCCCTCTTGGGGGATGGGTCCCTGGGTGACCCTCTGTGCCTTGGGTTCTGGTACTGGCAGCTGCTGCCTCCCTTCTTGTTGGTGTACTGCGCCCTTTCCTGTTGCCATTTGGTGGCTGTTGCTGTACCGTGTTTTTGATGCCACTCGCGGCTTTCCTGGTGAGGGCCCTTTTTCCTTGCGCTCCCACAATGTCGGTTCTCTGGCGG
This sequence comes from Effrenium voratum, assembly GCA_963377175.1. NCBI lineage: Eukaryota > Dinophyceae > Suessiales > Symbiodiniaceae > Effrenium > Effrenium voratum. Next base: position 512,909 of record CAUJNA010002090.1, on the reverse strand, counting down.
CCCATCCTGAGCTCTACTCTGTCGATGCTCACCTCTTCCTGGTTCAGGAGGCCCGCCTTTCGGCTGACAATGTGCGTTCTGTTACTTTTCGGGCGTCTGAGGCCGGCCGTACTCTCTTGCCCGGCCCCTTGCTCCCCGTTGTCCCTGACGTGAATGGTGTCCGTCGGGTGGAGTGGGGGGGTGTTGCCTCCCTGGCCTGGAAATGCGTTGTTCATCCTGTTGCTCCTCAGCAGGATGCATCTGGGCTTCTGCCCTCCCTACTGGCTTCTGGCCGCTTCCATGCAGTGTGGGCCACGCTTGGTTCTTTTCGCATGCTTGCGCTCAACTTTTATGCGATTTCTGGTGCCTCCTCTGATGATGTGATCTTCAGCCAGAATCAGGACTACCTCGCTGCCATCTTTGAGTTTGCAGCCCAGTACACTGCTGATCACCCTGTGGTCCTTGCCGGCGATTTCCAGGCCGACCCCTTGGCATACGCGGCGTGTGACGATGCTGTTGCTACCGGGGTCTGGCTGGACCCCTTGCAGCCTCCGACGGAGGCGACTATGAGGGAGCCCACTTTCAGTCGTGACAAGACCTGGCTTGGGTCTGGCCCCCGTACGGCCATCGACACGGTTTTGCTCAACGGCCTTGCTTCTCGCCTGCTCCAGTCGGCTGAAGTGGAGCCCTTGTGTGGCTTTCAGCATGCCCCTGTGACCTTGAGGTTTGCGGCTCCGGATGAGGTCCCACGGGCTGTTGCCTTCGCTGCCTTTGCTCCGCTCGATTTGTCTGGGCTTGTCTCTGAGGACCAGCGTGCTGTTCTTGCCGAGGACATGTGGCAGTCCACGTACCGGCCCGCCCTGGATTCCCTTGGAACTGTGGAGGATGCTTGGTCTCTTTTCTGTGACTTTGCGCTTGCCACTCTTCTCCAGTCTGGTGCCCGGTGGGGGCGCGGCCGCCGTTGTCGGGGTATTCTGCCTGCGCTGCGCCCCCAGCAGGCCGTCGGGCGCCCCTTTCCTTCATACCATCCCATCGCCCGCTTGGCTAGACTTCTGTCTCTGTCGCGGGAGCTCTTCTATCGGTTGGTGCGGCTCCCGCTTACCTCGGTTGCCGATGCTCAGGTCACGCACCGCACCCTTAGGCGCTTTTGCCGTGTCGCTCGGGAACTTCGGTTTGCCTATACGGCTGAGGACCTCACCCCGGTGGGTGTTGCCCCTTTGTGTGAGAGGGTTGAGGCTGCCCTCCGTGCTGCCCACCTCACGCGGCAGCGAGCCGCTGTTGCGCGTTGGAAGGAGCGTCTCCGCCATTCGGCTCTTCACTCAGGTAAGGAGGTCTTCGCTCACCTGCGCAGTGCCACCCTGGCTGCTCACTCCAACTCCCTGGCTGGTCCTGATGGTGCCCCGGCGTACCATCCTGCAGTCGCCCTTGCGCACGCTGCGGACCAGTGGAACACTATCTTTGAGGTGCATGCGGAGGACTTTCCTGTGGATCCGCTCATGCGCCCTGTCCAGCATCTCCTTGAGCAGCGTGCCTCTCCCTTGGTTTTGGACCCCGTGTCTGCTGAGGACCTGGCTGCGTCTGTTGCTCGCAGGAGCCCTGATTCGTCTGCTGGCTTGGACGGGTGGAGGGCCGTTGAGCTCCGCGCACTGCCTATCCCTGTGTTCCGGCTCCGAGCCTATCTTTTTCAGCAGGTGGAGCTGGGCCGGTGGCCCATGCCGCGCATATTCGGCACTGCTCGCTTGGCTGTTCTGGACAAGGGTGCTGGCCCCGCCCCTCTGTCCAAGAGGCTCATAGCCGTCCTTCCTATCTGCTACCTGGCGTGGTCGTCGGCAAGGTTTCGAGCCTCCACTGCGTGGCAACGGGCTGTGTTACCGCCTGAGGTTGTCGGTGGTGTCCCTGGTCGCCGTGTGGAGGATATCACCCATCACATGGCGCTGGATCTCCATGAGGCGCGTGCCACTGACGCCCCCTTTGCGGGCATCCAGGTTGATCGCTCCAAGTGTTTTGATCGCCTTATGCCTCGGCAGATTGTGGCGCTCCTCACTGCCTTGGGTTTCCCTGTGGCCGTTGCTCGCGCCTGGTGTGGGAACTACGATGGCTTTCGTCGCTTTTTGTCCTGGCGTGGAGCGGTTCACCCTGAGCCCCTGGCCAACCACAATGGTATTGCCCAGGGGTGCTCCATGTCCGTGCTTGCGGCAAATGTGCTGATGACAGCGTGGTCCCTCTTGATACGGCACTTCCCTGGTGTCACGCCCCGTGTCTTTGTTGATGACGGGTATATGACTGTGACCACCTTGGATGCGATCCCCAGCTTGGTCCAGGCCGTCCGTGCTACGTCTCTCTTTGACTCCCTCGCTGGCCAGCAGTTCAACCTCCACAAGTCCGGTTGGTGGGCCACTCAGGATGCTTGTGTGGCGGAGCTTCAGCCTGCCTTGCCGCAGGCCCCCCGTCTGAAGGCCTTGCGCCCCTTGGGGGTCACAATCAACCTTGACCTCCGCGGTACCCGGGATGCCCGTGCACCGGCTGTTGCGAGCTTCAGGCGAGACTCCGGGCCATCAGGAGCCTCCCGCTCTCTGCTGCTTCTAAAGCGTCCTATGTTGCCCGCAAGGCCATGCCCATGCTGTCGTATGCCGCTGAGCTCAACTTTGTGCCCAAGCGCATCCTTTCTGCCTTGGCTTCGGAGGTAGCCTCAGTGCTCTGGGATGGTCGGCCCATGTGGAGGTCCCGGGAACTCCTGCTCGCGGTTGTCCATCCCGGCCACTTGGTCCATCCTGAGTATGCGCTGCCATACCGCACTATTCTTAATGTTGCGGCCCATCTCCAGCGCTCGGAGGTTTTCAGCCTCAAGTGGCGGATCGCCTTTACCAATCAGCGCCTGCTGCCTTCCACCCTTGTGGCCACCTTTGTGTCGGCGCTCACTGCGTGCGGTCTCCGGTTTCAGGCCCCTGCCTCCGTTGCCTTTGATCATGGCCCCTGGCTCTCCCTGTTTGGCATGTCTCTGCGCTCGCTTAAGCGTTTGCTCCAGTGGACTATTCCTCAGCATGCCTATGCCAGGGCCTGCCGGGGCAAGCGTGCGGACATTGCGCATGGTCCTACTGGTCTCCTGGATGTGGCCTTTTCTCGCTCTCCCTGGAGTGTTCCCCCGTGTCCGCGGTGGACCTCCTTTTCCCGTCTCCTGCCCTCCAGGAAGGCTGTGGCCCCGGCGGTTGTTGTTGGTTCGGCTGTCACTGCGGACCGGCTCCATGCCTCGGGCCTGTCTGGTAGCCCCCTCTGTCGGTATTGTGGGCGGGAACAGGAGACCATTGGTCACCTCGTTGAGTGTCAGGCCCTGCCTGAGGAGGTTGGCACTCCCCCCCCTCTTGTTCCTGATCAGGGGCCTGCCTTCGCCACTCATGGTCTGCTTGAGGTCCCTGCCGATCTGCAGTCGGCGTTCTGTGCTGCCCAGCCGTGGCCTCCTACTTCCCCTTGGCCGCGCCATGGCCTTGGGCACGCCACTCACCTCTGGACTGATGGTAGCGTTTACTTGCCGCAGCACCCTTTCTTGGCCGCTGCCGGCTATGCCGTCGTGTCTGGGTCGCGCGCCACTGTCGATGCTGGTGCGGTTCCGGGTGTTTTTGCGGACAACTATCGTGCGGAGGTGTATGCCATTGTGCGTGCGGCCATGCACGCTCGGGGGCACCTGGTTGTGCATACCGACTCCCAGTCTGCCGTCCAGGCGTGGCAGGCAATTTGTGCGGCTGGTGTGGTTGCTCCCCACATAGCGGCTGCTGACCTCTGGCAGGTCCTGTGGTCTCTTGTCCGGTCGCGTGCTGTGGGTGGTTTCATCCTTGAGCTTCATTGGATTCGAGGCCATGTGGTCATCTCGGCTGCTACTCATCCAATTGAGGCCCTGCATGCTCGGTGCAACCATGCTGCTGACCTTGCGGCCAAGTCTGCCGCTCGGGTTTCCTTGGCTGTCCCTGCCCGCAGGCTTGATGCTCTCTTCTTCGCCACCTACCGCCGTCACTTGTGGTTGCAGAGCCTGTTTCTTGCCCTGCCGCGCACCCCCCTTCCCCCTGTGCCTGCCCCTGACCCTGGTGAAGCCCTGTGCCCTGTGGCTCCTGCCCCTCCCCCGGAGCCTGCACCGGGCCCGTGCCATGGCCCTCCGCGCTTCTGCGCTGCTTTTCCCCCGCCGGGGAAGCCTGATGATTGGGTTATGGGAGCCTCGTCCTGGGAGGCATGGAGCAGCTTCCTTCATGGTGCAGTTTGGCTACGCGCTGAGGAGGCCTTTCAGCCGGGCCTGGCGGTTGCGTTGGTGGTGTGGAGGCGCTACCCCGTCATCCTGCCCTATCAGGACGGCCGCGCTGCCACAGTGCAGGACCTGCTGGTACACTTCAAAGCAGCTCGGCGTTGTGTCACCCGGAGGGCCCCTCTTGCTTTTCCAGGCAAGTGGGAGCCCCGTTTGGGTGCTTATGCGGGCCTGGCGTGGCCCCGGGGGGCCTTCTCTGGAGTGCGCCTGCTGTGCACTCCAGAGGAAGATGCCTTCCTAGAGAGGACTTGGATGCGGGCGGCCCGTCTGGGCTGCGTCCCTCGCGATTGGGCCTTTTCCCTGGGGTCCCTCGCTTGATGGCGCTGGTTGCAGTGGCGCTTGCGGCCTATGCCGCTGGGCCTACGTGATGTGGGCTTGGATGAGAGGGCTGCCTGCCCTTGGAGGCTGTTTCACCTCGTCGTGTGCTTTCTGCCACAGTCTGTGGTATGTGTCACTGGTGGGCACCTGTCCCACTAGGCCTGGACAGATGGTTGGGCGGCATGCCCCTCCGTCAGCCGGCGAATCGTCGCCCGCCGTGTGCCAAAAGGGTACCCTTATTCAAACCTCTCTACTGGAGGGCCTAGATACTCGTTGGACTTGCATTTGGTCTTGTTGACACTGACTCATTCACGGTCAGACCGTTAGCTGCTCGTTGGACTGTGCCAAGCTTGGTGAGAAGGGACAGCAAGAGGAAATCAGCACCAATCCAAAGAGACGGGACGTCACAAGGAACCTAACCGTTCGTGGAGCCCAACCTTACCTTGACGCACATACGCATTTACACGAGTATGTCCATACGTCTGACACACCCGCCCACCTGAGCAAGCAAGCGCACGCATGCAAGCACGCGTCCGAGTGCTATATACAACGATACACATTATTTAGCAATGTTGCCTAGGTCCCCCAGTAGTGCCCTTTCTCACCCTTTTTGGGGGGAGGGTTCCCCTACCAAAATAGACTACAGAAAAATGGGTACCCTTATTCTAGCCTCTTTACTGGAGGACCTAGTTGGTTTCCACATTGAATTGAATCTTAGCAGCAAGCGGATAATGAGGGGCTCCTTACCCAATAGCAAGGTCAGTTGGGGAGACAATGACCAGTGACAGTGGCTCACACACACACAGACACGTCTATATCCAGAATATGTGCTTACACGAACACACATGCTTGAATCGACAGAATATCTACATATATACATATATACATATATGGTACCCCCTTGGGGAACACATACGAAATCACCAGAGACAGAAGCATACAGATACGCACACACTGAGGTGTTACATACCTGGGTCCACCATCTCCGGGTTATTTCTATGTTTTTCCGTTCTCCGGCTTTTTTTGGGAGTTTGCTGAAAAAGTAGGAGTTTCAAACGTTTTGCATGATGTTGTCAAGAAACCAGGAGTGACTTCAAAAACCCTGGGCGCACAGCAAAAACCAGGAGTGACAATCACCGGAGGTGTCCATGTATCAGCTAGATCTGGGAACCCCTTTTGAGCTTTGCCAAATCATGTTGCAAGTGTTTTATAAATCCGCAAGTCCCTGGACCGTGTGCCCCCTGATGCGATGATGTGGTGACCCAGCCCATCACCTCCGCCCAATCCGCGCCTGGGGCCTCAGGTTAGAGCTGCCGCGTTTTACTGTGGCCGTTTGGCCATGCTTCCCTTTCACAACGTGTCATGTTGACACCAAATCCCCTTAATTGGTGCGCACGGTCTTCAAAAGACCCCTGTACATTCCCAGGCTCTTATCGAGCACCCGAAATGGAAGCTTTCCTGGGCAGGTCCGTGCCAGCCGCGACACGCGGCCTATGTAGTCCTCGTCATTGAAGCAGGCGTAGCCTTGGATGGGCAATCAAATACCGTAAAAAAAAGAGGCGCGCACGCACTCGACGTAATTGCGACCGAATGTCTGAGCACATTCAGGGTCATGTTTTCACCCCGCGCCAAATCAATAAGCAAATGGCAGTGAAAGTGGAACTTCGGGGTCAGCCGGAACAACTTGAGCTTCTTGTGGAAGCATGCCGCGGCGAGATGACTGAACCCCTCCTGATTTGTCAGCGTGCTCGAATAGATCTTTCGCACACAACCTCAAACAACAAGCTACTAAATAGATGTACAAGAATCAACGGCGAGTTGGCCAGCTTCCAGAATGGCAGCTCGATGGGGGTCCTTGATGAACACCCCGTGCATCCGCAGTCCACGGAAAAACACGTTCACAGCACCAACTGTCACTGCCGCTGATCTCAAGATGGGGTCGCTGTCCACTTCTGCTGCAGGTACCTAGGGCGTAGTCTGATGGGGTAGGATTCTGAGAGGTCGGATTCTGATGGGGTAGGATTATGATGGCGTAGGGTTTTGATGGGGTAGGATTCTGATATATTCTGATGGGGTAGGATTCTGAGAGGGATTAAAATCCATTCAAACTTAAAGTATGAAAGCAGCATGCTTTGTTTGAGCAAGGTTCCAGACCTTCCATAAACGACTGCAGCCAGCTCAAACACAAGGCTGTGTCTGAAGCTTTCGAGTTTGCCCCACAAGAGTCTGGGAAGCTGTTGATCCTTCAGTTGCCCAAAAGGAAACCAACAGCATTCTACTTGTTTGATCCCCCCATTGCACAAATAACAACTTTTGCAATGTGTCAGTCTAGAGTCGATTTCATGTCAAGGGTTTTCAGACTCCAGCATGCGGATATTCCAGTTGTTCTCTTGTTGTCGGCGCACCAGGCCAAGAACAAGCCAAAGCCGCAAGCCAGCTTCTCATCGAACTTTGAACTAGCTGGCACAGGAAACTTGTTGTTCAAGGCCAGCAGAACCACAACGGAGGCGGCCAGACGCTGCCCCCACCCAAGGTGGAAGCAGTGACAAACATCCGCCCTGAGCGATTCTTCTGTCAGGCCGGGGATTTGCATCAAGGGGTTGGCGCCCGGGTAGAAAGGGCTTGTTCTCCTGGCCCCATCCTGCCGCCATGCAGCTGTTTCGCGAGGGTCATGCCATTCACTGGCGTTGCAACGATGACACTTGTCCTTGCAGTTCCACCCACACCGGAGTCGAAAGCCCTAACAGGGGGGGTGCAGAAATAAGTCGTGCACGTGGGTATTCAGGCCGGGTCAAAACACGAAAATGGCACATCCGATCATCAGGCGTTCAGGGTTCCTTTATTAAAATATTTCTTACACCCAGCCTTTCTCAAATAGGCCCAATCGCCTTTTCCAGCTACGCAAATCAAGTGCAGCCGCGTTCCATTTCCAACCTAGGGCCAAGAAAGCACAACGTGGGCACCCTTTGGCTAAGCTGTGCGGACGGGTGACATCAAACCCATTCCAAAAAAGGTCTGTAGCATCTTCTGCAATTGCCTCATGCAGTGTGTTCAGCGTGCGCTCGCCATCGAACAAGGCAGTGCTGATCGCTGTGAGCAGGAACCTGGTCGTCATGGAGTGCCTGGGCGCCAAGGGTATCATTGACAAGGGGTGCGAGGACAGGGCTGCCATGGGTCTTACTTTTTTGGCTCAAATATTATACAAGTTGCCCGCTTTCATTCGTACAGGAAATCCCACGAACCCCTATCAACGGCTGAAACGACTCCACCATATACGGCTTTCGCCGAAGTCCTCGCCCTTCATCTCCATGCAAGCAGTACGGTATGCAATGGGTAAGGGGAAGTGCAGATGAGTAGACCGCATGCGAAGGATCGATGTCTTTGTAAGCCTCCCAGAACATTTTGTACTGGCCCATCCAGCTCTCATGTTCTTCAAGCTTGTAACCCCCCAAGAGGATGTCAGGCCTTGTCTCCATCAAGGTGTGGATCCATGATTTCATTCGAAGTAGTGGGAACTGCACCTCCACCTTTTGAAACCGGGGCTTTCTTCGGGACACCCACAGCTTGATGAGATCGATCTTAACCGGCAGGCGCAGCTTCCAACGGTTGATCAGGCGGTGGATGTCCCGACAAGCATTTGAGCGGCTCTTGCCAGCACGAGCTACCCGAAATAGCAAATCATCCCGGACAAGCCGCCCTCAGACGATTCTAAAATCAAAGACCACTCAACCCTCCCCTATAATAATTCATTGGGACACATGGGGGTCAAGGAAGTTTCTGAGAATCAAACGGGTCCAACATCAAAAGCCGTCCGACCCTCTTGATTTTAGAGGCGTAAGTTGCTGAGCGAGAATCAAAGCTAGGCCACTCAACCCCCTCCTCAAAGATCATAGGCCGCCCGACCCCCTTGATTTTCGGGTTGGCCATCCAACCCGATTTATGTTTACACCAGGCAGCTCTTGCGAAGTCTGCAAATTCTTCCAGCCGATTTGCCCAGTTGTCTGGCAGTGCTGTCCTGAGATTATATGATGAATTGGGCGCCCAAACCGCAAGGACCCTCGATTCCCTGAAGAAAGCCAAGGCACACCGTTGCAGTAGTCATGAATCAGGTCTTCTGCCAGATCGGTGTCTTCAGATTCGGCGTCACTCTCAGGGTCTGGGCGACTGCCTGGGCTGGATTGGACACAGGTGCATTCATGGGACCTCGCAATCTGACTGATACATTTTGATTTTTCAGCTTAGAGGCCAACAAAACCAGGCGCCAGCGCCTTGACAGAACCACCTGGCAAACAGATCGTGCCAATTCAAAGCACATGTGATGCATGAATGCACCCATGCGTGTCTTGCGAGAAAATGCCAATATGGCCGCACAGCTCGAATATTTTTCAACCCCGAAATGCGATATCGATCACACATGTGATTGCAATGCTTTACGATTGCAATGCCCCCGTTGAATCGCCAGCCGATCTATTGCGGCTGTCGCCTAGGCTTGGACCTTTTTCTTGGCCTTCAACTTCGCCTTCTTTGCAGGCGCGCACTTGGGAGCGGGAGCTTCCTGCTTGGCGGCCTTGCGCTTTCCCGAACCAGGCCCAGTTTCAGCCTCAGGCTCTGGTTTGGCCTTGGCTTTTGCTTGCGCCCGGTCCTTCAAAGGTTTCCGCTTTGCGGGCACTCCCTCCCGCTCAGACTTAGAGGTTTTGAAGGCTGTGACGCGGCTCAGCAGATTGGTGAGCCCGATGTCCACCTGGCTGCACTTCACGTAGATCGTCATGAGGGCCTCCTTGGACTCCCTGTGCATCGTGGAAAGGGACTCGTGCACACACGCACGCAGGGACGCACACACAATCACACATTGTCTTAACATTCTCCCTCTCTCTCTCTCTCACACGCACGCCGAAAACCCACAACCAGCCACACACCCACGCACCTACACACCCAAGCATGCCCAGCCACACCCCGCCTTCTCTCTGTCTCACACACACACTCCCTCCCGCACACAAAGCGCACAAACGCAAACATAGGGATAGCCACACACACATGCAGCACACACACACACAGACCCCGCACACCCACCTACTCACCCACCCACACACACACACACGCACGCACCCACACACCCTCGATACACACTTGCTCAGCACGTCCCCAACCCCTGCCTGCTGGGAACGCCAATGTTGCACGCCTCCTTTTGCTTGCCCACCAGCTGCTTGTAGCATGATTCCATCTCCTCCATCTTGTCTTTCAGCTCGCCCGCCAGCCTGGAAAGCCGATTAATCAACAATCAAACAATAACCCGCACGCGTGATTCGACATTGCCCGCGCGAACAGGTAAGAAGCCTCGTAGCACGGGGAAGATTGATCGCATCAAGCTTCTCCTTCGCCTCTTCCGCGCGATCCATGCGCTTGCCAACGCATTCCACATATTGCGCCAGTAGGCCTTGCAAGCGGGCTCATATATAAGCTTGAAAACGTGACAACAAGCACGCGCATGTCCAATCAAGGCAAGCCGCAAAAGGGATCCTGATTGGATTGCAACATCGGCAAGTTCTGAGGCTTGCCTTTGCCGCCCTGGACTACCTGGTTGTAGGCACTCGCCGGCGCGTGATCGCCACCGTTCCTCACACCAAGCCATGGACCCCGTGCCAGTTTGGGCGCACCATGCAAACACAAGGAGAGGCCAAAAGAGCGGTGTCTTAAGGATCCTTGCGGGTTTGGGCCGGGGCTCTGCAGCATCGCATCTCGATCGACATGCCCCTCTGCCAGTAAAGAGCCAGTAGGATCCTGCCCGCTAGAGCGCATTGCGGCAAAAGCCGCACACGCGTTGCCAATTTAAGAGAACGAGCGATAAAAGCCATATATTGAAACATGGGCTAGTTCGGCCGATCACGATGTCAAACGGTCCTCGGTTTCGAAGGTGGCTCTTTGAGTAGTTGTTTGCCCCCGCAGCTTGGTCCATGAGAAGGTCTTTCGCGTAGGGATTTTCCATTCTTCAGCTCCATGTATTTCTGATTTCACCAACAAGTTTCTTTGCCGGGCCCACTCTCGGCTGTGACTGATCATATCCCTAAGCTCTGCCCGCAGCGATAATCACAGATTGATCTTTCGCACCATTCAATGAAATCGCCACTCCCCGTAAGTGCAACCGCGACACGAACTCCAGCCATCCTGTTCTAGCATGGATTCAGTGACCCATCCTCCTGCGATTTCTTCTTTCTCGGTTTCCTCCGTAAATCGCTTAATCTCTGTTTCCAAGCCCTCAAAGGTCCCGCCGCCCTCAAGGTAAAGCTTCCGTAGCTGCTCTCCTTAAGGCGCATGCGCTCGACAAACGCACTTAACTCACGCACGCGCGCGCACGCACTTGCAACACATCATGCTGGCATGGAGCGCCCCTTTGCCGAATGGAACAACTTGACTGCCTCCGGGCTGGCCAACGTGTTGCCGTTGCTCGGCTTAATGTAGCGTCTCAACCTCGCACTGCACCATGCACACGCGCGTGCACGCACGCATGTCGCACACTGCGTGGCAAGTCACCGCCAGTATGTGCCATCCTGGTAGATCGTTTTCGCCTGCATCATGAGCTATATATGTTTTCACTCAATAACCATGCATGGCCGGTCTACTAACCTGCCTCAGTGGACTCTGCTGGTTGCGATTGGTGATCTGGCTGCGATGGCTTCACTGGCTGTGGTTGCTGCATCGGGCGCGGTTGCGCTGGCTGCTGTGTTGGTGTCACAGGTTGCATTGGCTGCAAAGGTTGCTCTGGTGATTGCACTGGCGGTGGTGGTTGCACTGCCTGTGTTGGCACTGGTGGCTTTGGCTGTGATGGTTGCACTGCCTGTAGCACTGGTGTTTCCTTTGGCTGCGATGGTTGCTTTGGCTGCTCTGGCTGCTCTGCCTGTGTGGGTGTCTGCTGAGTAGCCACTTGCTGCACTGGCTGCACCGCATGGTATTCCTGCGTTGGCTGGCTGGCAAGAGTCTGTGGTGTCCCCTGCGCTGCTGGGATGCTGTGTGATGGCTGGCTTTCATGAATCTCAATTATTGGTGGCTGCGTCTCTGGCCGGTTTGGCTCTGGCTGTGTCTGCGTGTCAGGCACTCCGGGTGGGCTGTTAGACTGAAGGCTTGGGCTGAATCTTGGCGGCTGCAAGTCAGGCAAGGCCCACGGGTCTTGGGCGTCCTCCCATGTAGAAGGGGCAGGTGACTTTGCTTTGGCCACTGGGGAAGGTGTTACACACGTGAGCGAGTCCCCGCTGCCAAGCCTTAAGGTCCTGCTAGATTCACAAGAAGGTAGCCCAGTCACACTTGTTGCATCCAAAGGCGCTGACCCTTTTGGCTGAAGCTCCACAAGTTGTTGCCCCTCCACCGTGCCAAAGCCAGGCACAAAGGCCCCGGCATCAGCAGGAAGTCGAAAAAGTGGATCTCAAAGGGACATATCACAGGGACACATCAACTGATGTTTCAACAAGGATACCCCAACACGGTCCTCCTTCTTTGCCAACATGACCATCATAATGGCCAAGCTCCGCTTGTAGGTGCGCAATCCGTTTCCGAGCAGCCTGGGATGTAAAACCGGTACTTTGTCAATTCACACGCGCTTTCAAACCCAAAGCCAAGTAGCATCAATCCTTGCCTGAAGGGCAACTGGATCAGCACTATCAACTTGCATGTTGACATATTCTACCCCCGTGTCCCATGTCCCTCCGGAGCGCAAATCCATGGTGATGCAGGAGTGCCAAAACTTGAGCACAGCAGCACATGCAAGTGTTTGCGCAAGGCATTCCCACAGACACACACACATCAAGTCCTGCAAGAAGACCAATTACATCACACGTATCTTTTTCCTACCCCTCCAAAGTTGCAAGCCAGGGGCCGAATTGAGAATTCTAGAAATATCTGCAAAACCCACTCTCCGGAAACTCCGGCTTTTTTGGATTTGCGGGAGTTTGCGGGAATTTGACGGAGTTTTGCGGGATTTTGCGGGTTTTTTGCGCTGAGTTTCAGGTGCGCATTTTGCAACAATTCCCGGAAAGCAGGTCCGAACTGCAAATTCCTCACAATATTGAGCAATTGCGCACACAAGCGGCGCCGCAGGCCCTACGAGCTAGCAGCTGGCAGGCTCGGCTGTCGAATTTGGGCCACTGCTGGGGTCAGGAGGCGCCATCACCTTGGATGCACATTAGGTCGAACCCAAGGGCTCAAAAGGGACTTTCAAGTATATTGCAAGCCAAGTGCAATCTAGAAGCATATTGTTCCATCTCAGTCTTTAGCGCCATGATGCTGTCAAGCCACGTGTCCGGCACACGGACCCTGCTACTACTCAGAAGGTACAAGAAAAAACCGGGAAGCTGGGCGTCTACCCAAGGGTCCGCGGTCTGCAAGGAATTGAACACTTCCAAATCCGTGCACTGGGAAGGGACCCGGATTTTGCGCCGCAAATCCACTCGGGGGGAACTCTTGAGCTTGTCCCAATGGGTAAAAAGAGCTTGGCCAAATCCTTCAGGATAGCACCTGCAGCAAGCGATGCATATATCAGCTAGCCTAGGGGTCAAGTAGGGGTCATACGCATGCATATCGATCCTGTATAAGGGCAGCACTGTGTTGAACGGAGACAAGCCGTTCCCGCAAATCTTCGATTTCCTTTCTTATCCAAGTACCGGCCTTGGAGTTTGGGTTCCCACTGCTACATGTTTTCCACGGTTTCAACTGCAACTACTCAGCTGATGCAGTCAGGATACGAGTTGTTGAAATGCTGGTTGATGCATCACGTACTTGTTTGGTCAACTTACCCTTGTCCTTGCAAAGTCACTTGGAATAACTCCATGCCCAAACATATAGCCTAGTATCTTCATGCAGTTTGCTGCCGAACAAATGTTTCCACCCATTTTGGGGCTCTGCAAATGGCAGGGAACTGTAAGAGACAATGTGCATAAACTTGAGCAATCACACGGGCGGCTGCAGGCAAGATGCGAGGCCCCTCAAAAGGTCTGGCTCGTTGCTCCAGCAAAGAGTGGGTTTAGCTGATTGAGATCCATGCAACTGCATCCAGAATCGATGCTTGAAAACCTTAATGGCCATGCAATGACTCAAAAGGCCAATTTCAACAGGTGGCCTGAAAATGGTTTTTTTGGCACCAACAGACCCTCCCAGGCCACCTCTTGAAATTGGCCCTTGCGCTCACTTGACCTCACTTGGTTGTGGGAGATCGAACCGCGCTCGCGTGCCGAAATATTTGCCAAAGCGACAAATGCTGTCGAATTGCACAGGTCTTCAAAGCGCATGTGTCTAGCAAATACGTGTTCACTTCCTTGAGGTTGCTCCACGACGAATATGGACCGCTTAATCAGCGAGATCATGAGGAATAAGACCATCCTCGATTGCCATTTTTTTGTCTTGCGTGGGCAACCTTTTTGTGTGAGAAACCAAACCCTGACTTCCCCTCAATGCACTCAAGGGGCCGGCTCAGCATCAAGGACCCACGCTGTACCCATTGCAGAGCTTCGCGCCCACGCGGGTTGCACACCGTCCGCCAGGACGTGGCCCTTGCGATGGTCGTCCAGCTGCTGCAGTCGGGTCCCAAGAGGGTGAGCCCTCCTGGAACTTGGCTAAGCGCCATGTAGAGGGCAGTCCTGGGCCAATTTCAACAGATTACCGTTGGACACATTCATCAATTGCTGTGTGCTGATCGCCAAAAACTAGGCACCCTACGCATATCCTCCATATGACAAAAAGTCCATGCAAGGACCCTTGTTCCAGTCATATTGCCCGACGGATCTTCCTTTGCGTGAAAATACCTTTGATACATTTCCATCTCCAGAAAACATATCAAGCAGTTCAAAGCGATCTTGAACATCGCAGCTCCATATAATCAGCATGACCTTGAACCCGTGGATCAAGCTATCGAAAACACATCGGATCGGTTGATTGCCAAAGACTGAGGGGAGGGCACACGCTATGAAGACCTGAGACCAACCCTAGGAAATTTGAGTGCCATTCGTATGAGGACCGGGCTTTTGGAGCCTCCATTTGGGCAAGAGCAACCACATAGGAGTCCATGGCCCAATCAAACAGCTCGCACTGATCCAAAATGCCTTCGAACATTGATCAAGGCACTGCTGACTTTCCATCGTGCGTTGCAGGCACATGGGGTTGAGGCCAACTCATGCAGACTCCGCACAGTCTAAACTTAAACAGGTCAGGTGTACATCCAGAGGCAAACCTGATGGCCCAGCTCTCCATCTCGAAAGACCAGACCTTTGGCAGCGCACGGGGAAATTGTGCCACAACTGTGTATATGCTCTGTGTGTGTCATTCACGTGATGCAATCCAACTATTGAGTCTTGTCTTGACACTTCATGGCATGAACCAAGGAAACCGCAGGCAGGTTGTTTTCCCCTCGCGGTGAGGTCTGTGATCACACAGCCAAACGAAGATGGCCCTGTGGGCGCTTGTTGTAACCTTAATTATGGTAAAAAGAGCTAGCGAGCCACTAAGACCGTGCGCTACCCAGATGATACTGCACAAGCGTGGAGTTCACACTTTGTGATTCCCCAGAAGCACGGCCAGACTGCTAGATCTCAAAGCTGCAAAAGTCACTGGCTGCCAAACCAATTGTTCTTGATCCTCAGATTTCCCACATCAAGGATGCTCATGCAGGCGTCCAGGTCACTGAGTCGCAGCATATGCCTGGGTCTAGAAATGAAGAAAATGAAGAATCACACGCCTTGTTTAGACTCAGACTAGGAACCTGCTTTGCTTTCGTCTTCGCAACTTCTTCCGGGAGTCCCTGTTCCAAAGCCTCCTTTCTTGCTTTGTGGTAGGCGGATGACTTTCGTGATTGTTTTGCTTTGTGCAAGGGATCGCGAGCACGAACAGGCCTGCCGGTTGTCGTGTTGTCCTCGTCCCTTACGTTGGTTGTCGTGTTGCCCTCGTCCCTCACGTTCGTCGCGTTGACCTCGTCCCTCACGTTGGTTGTCGTGTTGTCCTCGTTGGCTGTCGTGTTGCTCTGGCCGCTCGCGTCTGCTGCGTTGGAGCTCCGCGTGTCACGTGCCCTTGATTTTGCTTTTGCCTGTGCTTTCGACTTCGCTTTTGCTTTTGCCGTTGCTGCTGCTGGTCTTGCTGCTGCCTCGCGCTGAGGATTGTTCGTACTGTCGTCATCGTGTGTCACTGGCACTGCCCGTGGCTTGCGCTTGCGCCCGTGTCCAGCCTCAGCTGGCTGCTGTTGCTCATGCTGCACATCAGCTTGCGGTGCTGCTGCTGCTGCCGCCTTCGCTGCTGCTTTTGCTTTCCTTTTGTTGGCCGCTGTTGCTTTTGCTGGTGCTTCTGCGTCGGCTTCTGCGTTGGCCGCTGCCGCTTTTCTGGCTTTTCTTGGCCGCTTTGATGCTGGAGCAACCTCCTGCGGTGGGGCTGATGCTGCCATCTCCTGAGAGCTTTGCTGTGCCAGCTGTTTGGCCTTCTGCTGCTCCTGCTCCTGCTGCTTTTGCTGCTCCTGCTGCTGCGCTGGCACTGCAACCAGTTGATTTGATTCATCCTGTTGTGTAGCACTTGCTTGCTCCTGATCCTGATGTTGTGATTTTGCATCCGGTTGTGATATTGGCTGCGGCTGCTGTTGTTGCTCCTGCGGTGTTGCCTGCATCATCTTCGTTTGCTGATCCTCCGCGCGCACTGCTGCGGCCATAGCCACGCTTGCTGGCTGCTGGGGCTGCTGCTGCTGCTGCTGTTCTGGAAACGATGTTGGTGCTGTCATCTGAGTCTTCCGATGCTGTGCCTGCAGCGGCTGGTTTTCCTTTGCTGGCTCCCCGCACTGTTTTTGCATCTCCTGCGATCGCTGCCTTGCCAACAGCGCTGTTTTGAGTGTCTCTTCTGCTTCCTCCAGTTCTTTCAGCACTTGTTCAGCTGTCCTTTCCTGTTTCACTGGCAGGGGCTGTTGACGTTGACCTCGCATGGCCTGCTCTGCTTTGCCTTGATTTGCATCAGCCTGACCAATCGAATTCGTTATGCATCTAACTGTCCCGACCCTGTTCTCCCTGCCTTCTTCACCAAAGTGCCTAACTTGGCAATTGCATCAGGTCGATGGTGAAGTTCAACTTCAAGGATGGGCGAGAAGGCCATCGGCTGCGTCTCGGCATCATCCATGCCTGGGCGGGCGCGGCGAGAAGTCCCAGCTAGAAGGGTGTTTGTATGGGTTTGCAGCTAGTGCTAATACATTTAACTGGGGAACCATATGTCCAGTTCGTCGACTGGATGTTCTCCAGGCGATTCACTTCCGCACAAAGTTTCATCATCTCTTCAATCTTGGTGAGCTCGGCCAAGCATTTCTGTTTTGCATCCTGTGCGTGCGTGCCCAAGTATCCAGATCAAGGGAGCCACATGTCTTTGGGGGCATCCCTAACTCCCAAAGCATCTACCTTCCAAAGCTTTGAAGTTGCAGGGTAAAAAAAGGGAGTGGGAGGGAGGGAGGGAGGGAGGGAGGGAGGGAGGGAGGGAGGAGAAAGAGACGAGGGGGACAAAGAAGGATCACCAGAAAACAAAAAGAAAAAATAGAGAAATGACGGCGAGAGTATATAGAGAGAGAAAATGCAGAACAATGATCGATCGATACATGGTTTCGAATTTGTTCAGGGGCAGCCAACAAGTTGGTCCTCCAAAGGTCGGACCACCGAAGCTTTGATTTGCATAGTCTTCTCCGGGGTGATGAACCTTCCAGACTCGCCTGCCAACAACATTTTTTCATGCATACTGTATGTCATGTAGCTGCGGTGCACAAGCCCCCATATCCCTGCCGCCTTTGGCAGGCGGCGTCGTTGCTGCAGTCGGTGCGGGGGCCAGGGCAACTTGGCGAGTGGGGTTTCCTGAAGTAGGGATCCCCTGCGGAGCACCATTTTCAACTGGTTGACGAGCAACAGAAGCATTGATTTGTTGCTGCTGTGGTGTGTTGTAAGGATTGCTGGGAGCCGGCCGTCCAGCTTCTGCATTGATCAAGTTCCTCAGGGTCACCCGATCGTTTCAGGAATCGAATGTAAATTAGAGCTGAGGAAGGGGCTGAATCATCTCCTTGTCATCAGCTTCACAAGCCTCACCTCATAGGGAGCAGCTAGACTCAATTATCATTTGAAACGAATTGTGTTTCTCGTGGCCACTCAACAACTGTTCGAAGGTGCCCTGCCTGATTGCACGTCCAAAACCACATCATCATCGGTAAGTGGCTCCTCTTCACCGCCTTCCTCTTGAAACCTATGGAGCTCATCACAATTTTCAGGGTCCCCTTCTTCTGCAACGTCTTCAGGGTCGATGCCAGCTCCAGCCTTCATGATTCTTAACAGGGATCGGTCTCTCGGGATGTGGGGGCGTCGGATGATATCGTTAAATATGGATATCATGCGGCGCAGACACCATCCTTGATACTTCACCATCGGACCTAAGGTTGATTGACAAATGGACCTTCCCCACATCAAGTCTTGAGACAGCTAGTGCCGAAATAAGTGGACCACGCATGCCATGTCGCTGCTATGTTTAATGCATTTGCACGCCATGTTCAAATTACGTGCGTGCAACTTTGATCGACAAGGTGCGGGGTGGTGTCAGCTCCATGACATCGTACAAGCTCTGCAAGTGAAGCGCGCAGGTGTCTACGCCGGGGCGGTTTCCCAACTGCTGGAGGGCTAGGGTCAAAAGTTGCTCGTTCATGCCCAAGGTGTCCCGGGTTATGCTGTTGCCCATCATGCGCACCTAGGCCAAGAAGGGTGGTGACATCACATGGTGTCACGCAGCACACAGGTGATGCAAGTGATTCAGGCGAGGTTCCGCTTCGAATCTGGACGCACGGCGGCGGATTTCTGGGACTCCCTCCCAAAGGCGAGCAAGTGGGGTCACCATGGCTTTGGCCAATGCCAGGGCAAGTGGCGCCGAATCTGGCAATTCCAATATGCCATGTTTTCAAGTGCCCTGTTAGTCACAGCTACGCCAAGTATCACACGTGCTCCTTGAGCATGTCACATGCATGTGTTCCATGAGCACCCTTGACCAGCTTGAGGCAAGCCATGCAGCTGCATGTAACGCACCTGCAAGTGTATGCGTGCAACGTTGCTTCGCGCAGCTGATGATGCTTGGCGAAGTGCACCAAGTCCCTGGCGCTCGCTCATCTCCACCCCGATCGCGATCCATGACCACCCATGGCTTCACATTCAGGAATTGAATGCGAGTAGTTGCACACATGCGATGTTGTTGTGGCATGCCTATATCCATGCATGTTGTTGCACGCATACCATATACTTGTGCGTATCTGACCCTGTGCCACCCTCCCCTCCAGCCGAGGCAGATCGACGGCGGCCCACTGCACCTGATGAGGGATGGATGGATTGATCGGTTTGTTTAGGGTTCCTCAGGGATTGAAACGTCTTCCAACTCAGGAAATATTGGGCCAAACTATGATATTTAGGAGTTTCACCAGCGCTACATAATTTCCAGGAGTCTTAGCAACAAGTCTTTAATTTCTAGGAGTTTCACCCTCAAACCAAAACTCCGGCTTTTTCCCTGAGTATTCCAAAGAAGTAGTGGTCTCCGGAAATTACGTTAAAATATCCTGAGTTGGAAGATACAGGTATTGATACACACACAGAGCCCGCAAGCTCTGGTGTTTTTCTCGCTATAGGACTCCTTGATGGTGAACAAGCGTGGGAAGGTGGTCTCCAAGCTCCGGTCTGCCAAGGGCAAGAAGAGCTCCTGGGCCGATTTGTCGCTCCAAGCGGGCGAAGCGATTCCAGTGGAAGGGTTCCAAGCTTTGGGATTTGTCCCTTTTTCGGGTGGGGAGGGCAAAGACATGGTTGTCGTTGGGAAACATTTTACATTTTTGCTTATTGTGGTTTAGTGGTTGAAATCCCCACCTAACTGCTCAAATTTAAATTTTTGCTCCCCTTCCAACGTCAACCAAGAAGAGCGCTGGCCATCCCCCAGCGTTTGAACGTGGCAGCAATCAGCTTGGCAGGGAGTGTGTTCGCCGGATTTCGCCGTGAGTTTTACGTGGATCTTCAGGAGCACACTTCACGGATTGCTGCTTCTCGAACAGAAACCTTCTTCCAAGTTCAATGTTCATGGGTCAGACTGGAATCAGAATCTTGGAAGGAAGTGGCACCTCAATCACTTATTTCGCGATTGCGGAAGCTGAACACTTGCTGATGCTTGGCGGTATGACTCTGCTTTGACAACAAATTTGACATGACATCTTGCCGCACACCGCATATATGTATATTTTCTACACTAGTATTTTGATTACAATACGCCAGGTGCGCAATGTATATACTACGTTGGTCTCAGGCGAGCTCCATTTGGTCTCCTTCAGAAATGAGAAGTAGTTTGCCTGACACTGCCCGATTTTGCCGCACATACGGTGGTTGCACCTCAGCTTTAGGCCGCTAAGAAAGTCTTGTTGAGATGTTGACCACCACATGGGAGTTTCTCATATGGGAGTGTCTTTTCTGAGGGTACCCTTTTTGGGTTCTTTTTAGAGGAAATCCAAAAGGAAAACCCAGCATGTTGGCGGTCGCCGTAAAAGATGTCATCCCCATATTGGTCTTTGCAAGAGCCCCAGACGCCTCCAAGTTGAATGGTTGAGGCTTCAAGCACATCGAGAGCTGGGTTGAGGCTGTCATGGAGGCCAGTCTCACGGAGTCACTGGACTCTTGACTCGTGTTTGGAGAATTTGACCGTTTCCCTCACGAGCAAAAGGGGTGATTTGAGCCATGAATTTTCAGTGAAGATAAAAGGCTCAGCTTGAACTTGGTGCCCAAGCAAAAAGGGAGAAGTGGGGAGCCTTTGAAAACTTTGAAGGGACAAGATAAAAGCCTTTGGATTTTGGGGATGGGCTTAGGGCATTTCAGGGAAACACCCCCAAAAAGGCGAGTGAGTGTCTTGGTGCCCTCCCCCACAAGGTCCGAATGGTTATTCAGCCGGGTGGGTTCCGTGTGGAAGCGCGTCACGCCCTTGGCTTGGCTTGGCGGTGCCGTCCGGGTGATTAGGCTTTAGTACCTGGAGTCTCCATGACCCTTGAAAAATTGGTCCATGACCCGTTGACCCCCATTTTTAAAGGGTCATGCAGACTCCAGGTAGTTTCTAGTTGATCTATGCGTGGCTTCCATTTCACCCACAACTAAGCTTTTTAGAAGGGGGATCTGAGAGCCCAGAAGTGTAGGTGTGCTGTTTGGCTTTCCAGCATGAAAATTGATGGTTGTTTTCTTGAAGGAAAACCAGAACTCGCGCAGGTGTTGCCCACACCGGGTGTTTCTGTTTTGACAAATAGCCACATGGGGGTTGATCAACCGGTCCTTTACATAGGATAACCATTGCACTTTGTTCTCTCAGGGATTGTGATTGCTCTCGGCTCATCCCCACCAACACGGACCCTTCCCCCATTCTCCTTTATGGACTGCTCTGCAACCACCTGGAGTCTCCTTCTGACCCTTGAGAAATGGGTCCATGACCCTTTATTTTGGGTAATGACCAACCATTCTTAAAGGGTCCTTAGGGAGACTCCAGGCAGACTGAAGGATATGAATTTGAATTCCTCAAGGACTCTTCCCTGTTGCCGCCGCAAGGTGGGAAGGTGTTTGCAGGAACCCCGCCCCAAGAAAGCTGCCAACGCCCAGAAGGACGAGCCACCCCAACTAGGTCCCCCAGTGCCCTTTCTCACCGCGTCTTTTTTGGTTGGGAGGGTTCCCCTACTAAATTAGACGAAACAGACAAAAAGTGGGTACCCTACTGGCTCGATTGGCGCGCAAGCGGCCGACGGGTCCGATTCGATGTGGGGCGGCGAGGCCCGTGCTGCCTTCAATGCCAAAGGCTTCGTGGCCATCAACGGCAAGACGCTGCAGGGCAAGGCGCGTCCGGCGGGGGCGAGGAGGGGGGGAGAGGAGGGGGTGAGGAGAGTGTGCTCTTTTTTGTTTCAGCAGCTGAAAGCTTTGGGGTCACAAGCACCTTGATGGTATGGTCATCAACCCTTCAGGGAGTTTTGTCCAAGGATGACAAGGACAGCTCACCCTTCGCTCTCTACCCCTTGCGCAACGGTTAATAGACCCTTTACTTGGGCTTGGGCATAGGATGGGATGGTCATGAAGCCATGACCGTGGAATTTAACAGTAGACATGAGCAATTGTCCAAATAAACAGGAGGGTTTTTTCTTGGTTTCCCTTGAAAGCAGGGGTAATGGATTGGGGAACACGTCAGAAATTGGCAGGACGTAAATGCCAACGTAAATGATGTCCACCAAAACAGCCTGAATTGCAATTTGGGGCCCATATGTTTATGAAATCACACGGGTGTGTCTTAAAGTTTGGGACACTCCTTCCTGACCGTCCTCTGAGAAACTAAAGTATCTCCACCATTCACAGGATTCCAAATACCCATTCTGGGCCACTGCCAATCTCAGGTTGGGCACGAGTCCCAAATTGGATTGGTTGTTTGGGGATTTGAAGCCCTGGTTCTTCAATCCAAACCACCAATTCGTGGAAGCTGAAACATTGTCCTCGGTGAAATACTTGTGACGATCAGCTGAGACGCTTTTACTTTTATTGTCTGGTGCCGGAGCTCCGTGCTGCCTACAGCTTTTCAAGAGAGAAAGTTGGATCGCTTTTGTGATGAGCTGGGTATCAAAGTAGGGGGACCCCCAACAATGGCGGGGGGTGGGGTCCTTTCGGTTTTCCTTTCAACACACCTGAGAGCTTAAAACACACGCAACTTAATCTGATCCTGGGTGGGGGTTCCTCTGACCAGTCACCACAACCCTTGAGAAACTCACGCTGTTTGTGCGCTTTATGCATTCATTTGTGCAGTCCCTGATTTGGAAAGAGCCACATGCGTTGGCACTCAGTGTGGCGTTTTGCCCCATGAAGTGAATGTTCATGTGTAGGTGCTGTTGAGTGCCATGTTGCCGGTTACGCTTTAAGTTTCCCACAGCTTATTTGCCGCCAACCCAAACGGCGAGCTTCTTTTCAAGCCAAACTCACCTGGAATCGCAGGCAATCATGCCAGCATTCAAACTACTCGGGCTTCCGCTGGCTGACGATTTGGGCTGCTGGTATATCCCTTTAAAAATGGGGTCATTACCCAAAACAAAGGGGTCATGGACCCATTTTGCAAGGGTCATGGAGACTGCAGCTATGTCTAAGAATCTCGGCTCTCTGGAAGTAAGGCCGAGATGGGTCGGGTTGGTCACCAATCACACGCCCAAAGGGTCCAGAGCCCACCTTCGCTCAGTGCCCTAGGCCCTTACCAACCAGAGGTTGGGGGGATTGACTTTGATGCCCCTCAAGATGAAACTTGAGGCCTTGCTCTGCGTGCATTGTCACAACCAGGGTTGCCATTTTGGTCCAAAGATCAAAAGAAGGTTCAAGCTCGAAGGCTGCGAACACAGCGCCCAACACCGAATTCGGCCTCTCAATGAGGAGGTCGACTCCCTTGGCCATTTCGGAGGTCGCGATCTACTTCGTTTTATGGCACCACCGGGTTCTTTGCGTAGCGAATTGCGGGAAGACTACGGGATAAATTCGGGAAGACTCCCGCCCCGGCGGTAAAGTTCGGTAAAGTGTTCGGTAAAGTTCGGTAAAATTCGGTAAAGTTCGGCAAAGTTCGGTGAAGTTTGCTAAGACTCGATACAATTCGGTAAAATTCGGAAAAGTTCGGTAAGACTCGGTAAAGTTCGGTAAGACTCGGACAAATTCACCCGGACGACTACCTGGAGTCATGACCCTTAGCAAATGGGGTCATTACCCAAAATACTGGGGTCATGGACCCATTTTTTAAGGGTCAGAAGGAGACTCCAGGTACGGGAAGACTTCGCAGAATCTGCCAGGCCCTGTACGCCAAAGCCAAGGCCATCCGCGCCTCCGCACAGGCGGCCAGTACTCGTCGGTTGGGAGGAGGTTTGGGTTGAAGGGTTTGGTTTTGGTGACAATGGCGTCTCCATGACCCTTTAAAAATGGGTCCATGACCCCTTTATTTTGGGTAATGACCTTTTTGGACGGTCCCCTCCCAAAAAAACACAGAAAAGCAACGTGCAGTCGGCAGAAAGTTGATTCCGCCCCCCCCAAAAAAAAAGAAGACAAAAAACAAGGTTCAGTCGGCTGAAAGTTGATCCTTTCTGCAGGCAGGCTGAGTCTGGTCCAGCTTCAAGCGGGGAGTTGACGACACAGCTGTTTATCATAGTTGTCAATTGCACCTGAGGTTTATCTCTTTTCATTTGCGCTACGTGGGACGAAGAACAGATATGGTGTAACTGAGTTTAGCTGATTTTGTTGCAGGAATAGTCATGTCCGTAGCTATGTAAGCGACAGGGCCTCTTGGCCAACAGGAGGGAAATGGTTCTTGGGACATTGACTGTCGACTCGGATATTCGTTTCAGGCTTCGAGTGAAACTCGGCTGCGCTGAACATGGTAAGATCAAGTTGCTTTTGTCCAGGCACGCTGAAAGTCGCAAGAACAAAGGTACAGGTAGACTCCGGGGTGGATGGAGCACACCTAAGCTGGGTTTTATGTAAAGATAAATCAACCTGGAGTCTCCGAGTCTGCCCCGAAATAAAGACGGGTCCATGACCCCTTCATTTTGGGTAATGACCCTATTTTTTAAAGGGTCAGGGAGACTCCAGGTAGAGAAATCAAGTTCCTGGGGTCTCCATGACCCTTGAATAATGGGTCCATGACCCCTGTATTTTGGGAAATGACCAACCATTTCTTTAGGGTCAGAAGGAGACTCCAGGTTGCTAGCTTGGTTGGGGGTTTTGTTCAGCGTATTTCAGTCTTCGGTCCTGGAAGTTCAATGTGGCTCTTCGGGCAAGCGGGTCACGGGTCGAGCGAGCCGCGGACTCTGATATCCGTAGGTCAAAAGTCGCGGGCGGCTGCCCAGTCGAACGGGGGGGATGTCCCTGATCAGCTCAGATATACAACGTTTGGGAAGATGGTGTGTGTTTACATTTGTTCTAACTTTGCATTGCCTCACCCGTTTCTCCCTGTCAGGGGACCCTCTGTTTTCTGCTTAGTTACAGTTGCCTGGGACCATGGGGGTGTCGTATGGTGTCCAAAAAATCAGGGCTCGCTTTTTGGATGCTGTTTCAAGGGCCACCGAACTGATTTCACTAATTTTCGAAGGCTTCCCTACAATTTACCCTTCCCAACAGGTGGGTGTGGCTCAAAATCAACGAGTTAGGGTTACCCAGGTGGTGTTTGTGTCCGTTTGGCTGGAAGAACCTGGGCTTAGCTATCCGGCCAGGCCCCCTTGCCCGCGCCTGGGAGCTCGAAAGCGACTTGAAACGGGAGGGACCCCCCCCAAATATCCCAAATAGCGGAAGTTTCAAGTTGTGGTTTCCCTTTGAAACATACCCAAAAGGGGTCCCACCAACATGGGTGTGTGCACAGACCCCTGTAGAAAGACTACTTTCCGCTTGGTGAGTTGGCCTTTTTGCACTTCCATGGTAGGGTGTGGGAGGGTATCCTCAAGGGAACACTCACTTGTTCAACTTGCCAAGGTCAGTGGATAGCTCATTTTTGTCGTGACACAACAGGCAAACTCCAGTGAGGGCGGCCTAGTGGGTTATGACTTAGGTTAAAAGCGAACTTGGCCGTTCTCCAGGAGGGTATTTAGTGGGTTTGGGCTTGGACGATGGTTCTGGTGCTTGGATATGAAATGGCCTGGGCTTTGTGTTTGCAGTTGTCTTGGCTTGAATAGTTTGTTGCCTCATTCACATAGGTCCGTGAGTTGTCAAACGCATTGACAGGATCGAAGTTTGGTCACCCTGTGCTGCGTGTTGCCTGAGACAACGACTTTCCACGCATTGGTTTGGCTCGGGGGGGGGAAGAGAGTGAGAGAGAGAGAGAGAGACAAAGAAAGAGTTGTCCAATGTTTCGTTGGAATCTTTCTGCCGTCCAACCACCAATCATCGACTGATGGTTCTCTTGGGGCGACAGGTGGCCCACATCGTTTCAAAGAATGCCGATGTCCGGGGATCCGTCGTGGGACCACCAGCCATGCAAGGTGTTTGAGCTCAAGAGTGTTTTCACATCCCCTTGAAAAGGGCACAAGCTGCAGGCTTCTTCTGCGTAACAAAGCCTGCCTCGCAGCTCTCTCGCGATTTGGCGTTTGCCTTCGAAGCTTTCCGTTTTGGCCGCTTGTGCCCTGGATGTTGCACAAGTTGCTTTAGCTTGGCGGCAGGCGGCATTAGCTTGGCATCCGGTTCCTGAGGTGTGGTGGTGATTTGTTTGATTGGGGAAACCATCTCACCCGCAAGCTAGTCACTTGCTTGGTTTTGTCTTGGTATCTGAAAACGGACAGCCCAGTTTAAGGCAAAAGGCGTGGTCCAGCCCTTGCGCTGGCTTCGGGTCCAGGGGAGCAATCTGGGCAATCCAATTCTCAGCAGCCTTGAGCTGAGCGTCGGATAGGAACATGGTCGTTGTTGAGAAACATGTTGCAGTTTTGCTTATGATGGCTTAGTGGTTGAAATCTCCACTTAACTGCTAAAATTTATGTTTTTGCTCCCCTTCCAACGTCAACCAGGAAAGAGTCACCTGGTTTCAGGTGTGTTGTTTCGAAAGCTCCGTCAGGGTTCTCCGTGGACACATCGATGGACCCCGAATGTGCATAGGTGTCCTTTTCAGGGCGTGCCTCTCTTTTGCCCTCAAACTGGTGGCAAAAAGGACAATTCTGCTAGGGAGTGCTGTGTAACATGGGCGTTGTGTGTTTGCTGACTGGTGCGGAAGTTGGAGGAAAAACAACGGTAAGGGCTAGATACCATTGGGCACGTACACGTCTGTGTCGCCCGCTCCAAGGCCAGCCGCGATGGCCTGATCTGTTGATCTGGCAGAAGGGCATTTCCATCCAGTCATTGGCTGAAAGCAGCTTTGCTGGAGTTGCTCCGCGCTGTTGTAGGCTTCATGGGAGGAGTGGCGCCAATTAATTGCCGTCCATGGTACATGTCGAGAGAGTGAAATCTCCAGATTGAATCGCCACTGGCTCCTGCGAAGATCTGCCAGCCGATGCACATGCACACAATTTGCCCACGTGGCCGCGTCAGCTGACGCTTTTGATCTGTGCGCATGCTTTGCGGTTTGCACAGATTACGTTTGGTCTACACTGCTGGGGGATGGTGTGGCCAGCGAATGCGAGTGGAAGCGAGAAACTGGGTGTGCGAGCTGGGGTGAGCTTGTGAGACGCATATTTCCACTGACCAGATGCATGGCATTGCCCTGCGTCGCACTCACTCAAATCCGGGCAAGTCGTTGAAGAACGTGTTCCTTTCAAGCCATCCTGCTATCAGGTTCCTCCTTTCGGGCTGGTAAGCGGGTTTGTGACAATACAGACAGCTGCTCATCGTTTGGTAGCAAGGACGTTTGCCAATTATACTGACTGGGTCAACTGAGATTCGCCGTGGCTCGGAATGAGGTACGCTGCCCATCTGAACAAGCCTCGTAGTATTGCAAGCAAACACCGGAACCAAGTTTGGGGACAATGAGGTTGCACCAAGCATCAGGAGTTGAGGTATCAAGAATCAAATAGCATTGCAGCGAACTGCGCACAAACACCTCTCTCTCTCTCTCCTTCTCTCTCACCTCTCCCCTCATCGTTTTCACCTCCTCGCAAACAATCCATGTTCCCTTCAATGCTGTCATCCATGGGTTTCAAAGTCCGTCCCGCTGAGCCCCTCAAGTTCGCCGACCTTCGGTTTTGTTTTTCATGTTCCTTGCGGACTTGCCCAAGCAGGTTTCTCAAGGATCTTTGTGCCCAAGTGCTCCGGATATTTTTGCGTTTTTGAAACTCTGGAGGTGGGTCTTCCTGTTGAAATCGTTGCTTTCATACCTGGAGTCTCCTTCTGACCCTTGAACAATGGGTCCATGACCTCTTTATTTTGGGTAATGACCAACCATTTTTAAAGGGTCAGAAGGAGACTCCAGGTATGGGTGGCTCGTCTTCTTTTAAGGTGCCCGGGCCCACCAAACATGGTGGTTGTCCTGATGGTGTCCCTGCAAAACCGAATCAGAAAAGGGGTGGCCTCAAAAAGGCGAGCCACCCAGGGACCCATGTTTGACTTGTTCCTGGTGCATTTGGAAACCATTCAGGGGTATGGATTTGTCTAGAAACCGGAAGTCATCATCTACGGGCGTTCAATGTTGGCAGGGGTAAGCAAACATGTGTGGATCCTGCTTTTCTTTGTGGGATTGGCCTTCAATCATTTTGGAGGAGGCGCATTCACAGCTACAGCTGTCTGAGGGAAGACAGTGGTTTCCTCTGAAGCTGTCTCCCGTCCGATTTCATGCCTGCCATCCAAATGAATCAGGATTCTACCTGGAGTCTCCATGACCCTTAAAAAAGGAGACTCCAGGTAGACACAATGATTGTGAGGGTTACTTTTCAGGGGAGTCTGACTCGCTCCCCTATTATCGTTGCTTGCTTCCAAGTTTGCCCTCCCGTACCAAAGGGGGTTCATCCTCGTCACAATATGCCGTTCGCGTGCCCAATGAGCAGCTTGACTGCCTCAAGTTTCTTAACCGCCCACGGACAAAGCCGGCAGGTGCCATCGTCGCGGACTACGAGGCCCGGCCGCTGGCATGTCGGACATGCGTTGCTTCAAATGAGCCACAATCAAAACCCGGGTACCAGCATATTTTTAGTGCCCTCCAATGAAGGGCACTTGACGTGTTTTTGCATCGAGGGCACTTAAGGCCGTGTCCCTAAGTGACCCTTTGATTCATTTGCTAAGTGTCCTTTTTGGCGTGATAGGGGTTGGAATCGAGCGGCTACCCGTGTCGAAGTGTGACAGCTGCCACATCTGATTGGGGCCGACCCGGAAAGCCCGAACGCGACGTTTTGAGTGTCAAAGCGTGTCATTTGAGTGTCAGTGGGGGTGCGAATCGAGGTCACTTACCCCTTGAAAAGGTCACTTACACTAGTGCGTGAGTGTCATTCTGCAGCTCGATTTGCCCAGCGTCGGTCCCCGCCCGTGTGAGTGTCATTCGCATTCACGTGTCGCTGGGGCTCGATTGACCCGGACTGAGGAGGGATCTGCTGGGGAGGGCAACCCTGAGGGTCTAAGTGCCCTTTGAATGGCTCAAGTGACCTCTTGATTTAGGACTAAGTGCCCTTCATTCCCTAAATGGATCATAGCACGCAAAAAATGAATCGAGGGCACTGAAAAGAAGCTGGTAGATGAAGTTGAGTAAGGGACAATCCCAACCATAAATAGCCACGGCCGCCTTCGTAATTCTTTACATGGTTCTGGGTCGACCATTTCAATGCCGGGTTTTGAGTATGACTCAAATGGAGGTGGCCGAAATGCCAACCGTTTCGCACGCTTTCCCCGGTAAAGAACCGGCCAAAGGGCTCAAAGAGGCCATGGGTTCATTGGCTTTGCAGCTGGCGCAGCTAGGGTGCTGCATTTCGCGTGCTCGTGTGTGTGTTCTCGGAGCGCACTTGGACGCGTTTGGTTTCGACCTGACACTCTGCACCCGATTTCCTGGGCGCGTAGGAGTTCGGTGTGCATCCGGGATACAGCAGAACCCCCATGCCGGAGTAGATTTGCAACACAGCTGAAATTTGATAACTGCAACAAGGGGTCCCTCCCAACGGAAACAAAGGACTCCAAAATGTGCTGGAGAGACCCAGCTTGTCGATTCGCAGGGTCCCTTCCCCTGCTTTTGCCGGGACCATAAATATTAACCAAGCCACTATCGGCATCGCAGATGACTTGGAACAGTTAGAGCAATCAATGTTCCTTCCACAGCACAAATATGAAAGAAGGTAAACTACTGCAGCATGTGAGCTATTGTATCTAAGGTCATAGTTTATAAGTTGCCTAAAGGAACATGCCAAAGGCCAAGCAGGCATAAGGAAGGATTTTGGGGTACTGTCGACCCCGGAAAGAAAAAACCTAGCCATCCTGAAGGGGTGTAGTACTCCTGGGTTTCCATGGTTCCCACTACACTCCCAAAAAAGGCGCTATTCTTCGCTTTGGTTTTCTTAAGCCCCAAAAAGGGTACCCCGTGCAAGACGAACAATTATGTTTATAGGGGACCCCAAATCATGCGGGTTTCCCTGGTTGATTTGCGACAAACCCAAAAGAAATACCCTCCTACCATTCAACAGGGTCCCTTTAAAGGGAGAATGGTCGAAACCAGGACCCCCGAACGCCAGGTTAGTGAAAAGGGAGGGAGGGCAGCGGAAATGATCGAAATAAATCCACACCAACATGGTAGGGTTTGCTTTTCAGGGGTAACACATGGGGGTCCTCTTTGTTCCCTTTGGTTTTCCTTCCCAGAAAGGGTAGCCTTCCCTCTAACATAGCACCTGGGGGGTCCTGGTTTGGACCATTTTCCTTGTGAAAAATGGGTGCATGACCTCTTTAGTTTGGAATGACCCCATTTTTAAAGGGTCATGGAGACTCCAGGTACAGAAAAAAAGAAACGGTACTTATTCTAACCTCTCTACTGGAGAACCTAGCTGAGGTCCGAGAGATTGGGCTTCGCAGCGGCATGTACCTGGCGAAGGAAGCTTCGGCGAAAGGCGCAAAGCTCTCGAGAAAAGCTGGGACTCCGAGTGAGCTGCCGAGCGAACAAGCAAGCAAGGAAGCAAGCAAGCAAACAAACAAACAAACAAACAAAAGCACACACACAAGAAAACAAAAAACAAACAAAAAACAATCAAACAATCAATCAATCAAACAAACAAACAAACAAACTAACTAACTAACTAACTAAGAAACTAACAAACTAACAAAGTAACAAACTAGCTAACTATTAATAACTAACTAACTAACAAAGTAACAAACTAGCTAACTATTAATAACTAACTAACTAACAAAGTAACAAACTAGCTAACTATTAATAACTAACTAACTAACTAACTAACTAACTAACTAACTAACTAACTAACTAACTACCTAGCTAACTAACTAACTAACTAACTAGCTAACTAACTAACTAACTAACTAACTAACTAAAACTAACTAAACTAACTAAACTAACTAACTAAACTAGCTAACTAACTAACTAACTAACTAACTAGCTAGCTAGCTAGCTAGCTAGCGAGCAAGCAAGCAAGCAAGCAAGCAAGCCTTCAAGCAAACAAACAAACAAAGAAACAAACACACACACACAGGCAAGCGAACAAACAATCAAACGAGCAAACACTCAAGCAAACACACACACGAACAAGCAAGTGAACAAACAAACAAACAAACAAACAAACAAACAAACAAATCGAATCAAATCAAACAAACAAGCGAACAAACGAACAAAACAAACGACCAAACAAACGAACGAACGCACGAGCAAACAAACAAATAAATAATATTTTGTTGTTCTTGCTTCAAGATAAACCATGGTTTTGTCGGAAGGTAGATGGTGGCGACTCGTTGTGATGGAATCCTTGTTGTGCCCAAGTCATAGGACTGCCCAATGCGGTCATCTTAGGATGTTACACTTGTGACGCCTTTGGCGCGCTCGGATGAACCATAGTCTTCGGGTGCTCAAGCGGATAGGTGACCGGTGGGTGGTGGACATGAGTTTTACTATAGAGAGGATACAGTTGTGACCCCAGCTGGGGGGATGTAGCCCACTCGGAGGAGTCGGAATGAAGGCATGAGTCCGCGGACATGTCCCTGGCAAGGCCTGATTCAACCAAGCTGTTTGACATTGGCAGTTGTTGGTGTTGAGACTAGTTTCCGCAAGACTGCACTTGTACACCCCTCACAAACCACAGTAAATCAGAGAGAATTCCGGTTTTCCTATCCTATGAATTCATTCTTGGGTCGAACTTGTCCCAGAAGTGGCACAAGGCCCAGCCTCATTGTTTCAGGCAGCGGGCTGGCTGATGCTCTTGATGTGGGAGCCTGAGCGGCGATGGTTTTTTTTTTTCAGTCCGCGGGTGACCCGGGCGGAAAAAGCGCTGGGTGAATTTGCATGAAGGTTTCAGACTGGATGATTCCGAGTTTCCGGTTGTGAATTTGTAGCGATTCGCTGAATGGCATTCGCTTGCTGGACACCTTGGGTTTTCACCGGGTCCTGGCCGGATCGAGCTCCATTGGCCGGTTCAGCCGGATCGGGCCCAAAGGATTGGAGCTCCGCCCAGAGGTTCCGATTCCTTTGACTCAATCAAAGAAGGGTGCCGCCTTTTTTTTTCTCACTGGGCATCTGAGGTTTGCTTGTCAGAAAAGAAGTTTCCGGGATGAAACAGGTTTCCGAAAAAAACAGGTTCCTGCAATGTCTTTGCAAACCGTTTCCGAGACTGCTGGTATGCAGCTATCCCTCGCATAGCGTTGACAACGGACAGCGGCCACGGGATCATGCCTCAAGTCCAGAAGGGGGCACTCCTTTTTGAGCATCTGTGGGAGGGGGGGGCAGAGGGATGATTTGGGTGGTCCTGGGTCTTACCCCCAGACTAAGTCTCTTCTCCGAAGACCATGACTCCGATTGAATGGGCGTTCCCCCCCTAAAGTCAGGGATACCTCTCGAAAAGGACCCCCCCCATGCAAGCGGCTGATAACCTGGGCTCTCATTGCAGGCCGCGCAGCTATCAGGCTATCCGAAATCGGGAGACGGGACCCTTCCGTTAAGCCAAAAAAGGCAACCTCGATGGTCCGACGGAGCCAGTTCGAACATGTTCCCAACGGATCACCCGCAATCCTCAAATTGAAATGTGCGGCAAAATGTTGGGGATGGGTTGAAGCCAAAAGGCCGAAGCCATTCTTGTGGGTCAAGTACTCATTTTTGACATGTGTGTCAAAATAGTAACCAAAAGGCCGAAGCCATTTTTGTTGGCCCCGAAGAAAAAAAACCACAGAGCCCACTTGAGCATTCAATTTCGCCGTCCTGCGAGGCCACGGTGATTTGCTACCAGTGGGCACCTACCTTAAGATGCCACGGAATGAGCCTGTGTCTCAATCAAAACCCGGGGAGCCTCCCCTTATTTGTGTTCTTCTTTTGGCCTCGTTTGAATGAAGAAGGTTCCTGAAAAGGGTTCCCTTCTCCCTCGTACCTCATGGCAATCCGGAATCCACAAAACTGGCAACATATGAGCCACAGACCACACAAGCCCGAGCGCAGAAGCGCACACACACACACACACACACGCGCGCGCGCGCGCGCCCGCCCGCCCGCCCGCCCGCCCGCCCGCCCGCGCCCGCCCGCCCGCCCGCCCGCCCGCCCGCCCGCCCGCCCGCCCCGCCCGCCCGCCCGCAGCCCGCCCGGCCCGCCGCGCCGCCCCGTACCGCCGCACGCAAGCACGCTGCACGCCGCCACGCACGCACGCACGACACGCACGCAAGCTGCAGCACGCACGCCCGCACGCCCGCACGCACGCACGCACGCACGCAGCACGCACGCACGCAGCCCGCGCGTGGGCTTGTGCGCGTGCCAAACACGCGCACGTTGCGCACGTGCGCGTTTGCGCGTAGCGCTGTGCGCCCGCCGCGCGTGCCGCCGCGCGTGCGCGTGCGCGCGCTGCCTGCCTGCCCGCCTGCCTGCCGCCCGCCCGCCGCCCGCCCGCCTTGCCGCCTGCCTGCCCGCGCCGCCCGCACGCACGCCTGCCTGCACGCACGCACGCACGCACGCACGCACGCACGCACGCAAAGGTGCCGCAGCCGCCACGCACGCGACGCACGCACGCACGCGCACGCACGCGCACGCACGCAGCACGCACGCACGCACGCACGCACGCACGCACGCACGCACGCACGCACGCACGCACGCACGCACGCACGCACGCAGCAACGCACGCACGCACGCACGCACGCACGCACGCACGCACGCACGCACGCACGCACGCACGCACGCACGCACGCACGCACGCACGCACGCACGCACGCACGCACGCACGCACGCACGCACGCACCCATGCACCCATCGACGCCCCGGGCACGCCCGCGCACGCCCGCACGCCCTCGCACGGCCCTCGCACTCACCGCCCGCCCTCGCACGCCCTCGCACGCCTCGCACGCCCTCGCACGCACGCCCTCGCACGCCTCGCCCTCGCACGCACGCACGCCCTCGCACGCCCGCCTCGTCGCCTCGCACGCACGCCCCCGCACGCCCTCGCACGCCCTCGCACGCCCTCGCACGCCCTCGCACGCCTGCATCGCCGCACGCACCCTCGCACGCCCTCGCACGCCCTCGCACGCACGCACGGCCCTCGCACGCCCTCGCACGCCCTCGCACGCCCCGCACGTCCCGCACGCCCTCCCCCTCGCACGCCCTCGCACACCTGCACGCCTACGGCACGCACGCCACGCACGCTCGCCACGCACGCACGCCCTCGCACGCCTCGCACGCGCCCTGCACGCACCCCTTCGCACGCACGCACGCCCTCGCACGCGCACGCCCGCATCGCACGCACGCCCTCGCACGCCTACGCACGCCCTCGCACGCACGCGCACGCACGCACGCCCTCGCACGCACGCACGCCCTCGCACGCACGCACGCCCTCGCACGCACGCACGCCCTCGCACGCACGCAGCCCTCGCACGCACGCGCACGCACGCACGCCCTCGCACGCACGCTCGCCCTTCGCACGCACGCACGCACGCACGCCTCGCACGCCCTCGCACGCACGCACGCACGCACGCACGCACGCTCGTCGCACGCACGCACGCCCTCGCACGCACGGCCCTCGCACGCACGCCCTCGCACGCACGCACGCCCTCGCACGCACGCACGCCCTCGCAAACGCACGCACGCCCTTCGCACGCGCACGCCGCTCGATCTGTTGCACGGCCTC
Organism: Effrenium voratum; assembly: GCA_963377175.1. Lineage (NCBI taxonomy): Eukaryota > Dinophyceae > Suessiales > Symbiodiniaceae > Effrenium > Effrenium voratum. The sequence goes on along the minus strand of CAUJNA010002090.1, from coordinate 478,590 downwards.
GCACGCACGCACGCCTGCATCGCACGCCTCGCCCTTTCGCACGCACCGCGCACGCCTCGCACGCACGCACGCCTAGCACGACGCACGCCCTCGCACGCACGCACGCTCGCTGCCGCAAGTTCCGCCGCACGCACGCCCCGCACGCACGCACGCCCTCGCACGCACGCACAGGCACCTCGCACGCACGCACGCCCTCGCACGCACGCTCGCCCTGCCGGCGCACGCCGCCCTGCACGCACGCACGCACCTCTCGCACGCACGCACGCCCTCGCACGCACGCACGCCCTCGCACGCACGCACGCCCTCGCACGCACGCACGCACTCGCCGCACGCACGCCCTCGCCACTGCACGCACG
>CAUJNA010002090.1:360734-475734 GCA_963377175.1 Effrenium voratum | reverse complement strand
GCCCATGTTTGGGCGACGGGGTGAGACGAAGCAAGTGAAAGAGGATCGGTTTTGTGAAGCGTCATCCAATGGGGAAATCACAAGCAAGATGGAGAGATGGAGAGATCTATGCCAAAGCAGGGGAACCAGCTTCAAAGTGGCGGACATGCATGCCAACTGAAGTCTGATGTGCACCGAAAAAGTCCGGGACCCAGGAGAAATCACTCAAACTCCTTTCCAGGGATCTGTCTGGAATTGCTCTGTCCTTGAAGCCCTTCAAGGGTGTTCAGGGTTGATCCTATGGGAAAGCACTCATACATCCTTGAGAGATTCAACCTATGGTTCCCAGCTATCCGGTTAGCTTCTTAGATCTCTTTAGTGCTTAGTGGTTGGTTTTCCATTTAGCAATCTTAGGGTTGGCCACTTTTCGCGGGGGAGATCCGAGGACAGCGGCAAAGCTGAGGTGCCTCCCGGCGAGGTTCGGGAAGACTCGCAGCCGCTACAGCAGATCCTCGCCTGGCGCCCGAGGGAACGGCCCCACCCAGGAGTATGGCTCGCCATCCGCTTCCTTAGCTGCTTTTTTTTTGGGGGGGTGGGGGGTGGGGTGGTTTTTGGGGTGGGGTGGGGGGTGGGGGGTCCGGTGGGGGGTTGAGAGATTAGCTTCCATTTCACCAACTAGAAGTTAAACGTCTAGAAGGGGATCTGAGAGCAGCCCAGATTAGCCGCTGGAAAAACAAAGGGTGTTGTGTTTGTCCGGTGTTCTCCTGTAGTTTGGGGCGTGGGTAGGATGAAGCAATCGCCCTTGGAGTTCCCTTGTTTTCCCTTTTGGCCTGCAAAACGTCTGGTCAGAAAAGGCTGGTGGAAGTGACCCATTGTAACAAAGATGTCTCCGAGAGAACTCATCGCCATATTCACTGTCATTTGCGGGCGATGACATTGAGCACACTCACCAAATCACCAAGACATGCGGGGTGTCGGTCACTCAAGGTCCATTGTCAGGGGATGCAAACCCCAAGCTCATGGGGGAAGGAACCTGCAAGCTCAATTGCGACCTTTCATGAGACCTGAAATATCCTGAAATCATGGCTTCTTGGTGTCTCGCAATGGAAACCACAGGGAGCTAAAAAATGCTCGAGCTTGTCCAACGCCCTATCCACTCTGAGCGCAACTTGATTCATGTTGGCTGCGTTCACAGTTGTGTGGAGGGCTTGCAGTTGCTGCAATCAAGGATCTGTGGGTGTGACGTTTCAGGTTAGTTTCCTAGCTCCCCCAGCAAGGAGGAGAGAGAAAAAGAAAGCAAGGAAACAAGAAAGCAAGAAAGCAATCAAGCAAGGAAGAGAGAAAGCAACAAAGCAAGGAAGAGATAACGCAAGAAAGCAACAAAGCAAGTACACAAGAAGGCAAGAAGGCAAGAAAGCAAGAAAGCCAGACAGCAAGAAAACAAGAAAGCAAGGAAGGAAGAAAGCAAGAAAGCAATCAAGCAGAGAGCAAGAAAGCAATCAAGCAAGGACGCAAGAAAGCAACAAACCAAGGAAGAGAGCAAGCAACAAAGCAAGGAAGAAAGAAAGATATAAAGCAACAAAGCAAGTACACAAGTACACAAGACGGCAAGAATGCAAGAAGGCAAGAAAGCAAGGAAACAAGAAAGCAAGGAAACAAGAAAACAAGAAAGCAAGGAAGCGAGAAAACAAGAAAGCAACAAAGCAAGGAAGAGAGAAAGCAACAAAGCAAGGAGGAGATAAAGCAAGAAAACAACAAAGCAAGTACACAAGAAGGCAAGAAGGCAAGAAGGCAAGAAAGCAAGACAGCAAGAAAGCAAGGAAACGAGAAAGCAAGAAAGCAAGGAAGGGAGAAAGCAAGAAAGCAACAAAGCAAGGAAGAGAAAGCAACAAAGCAAGGAAGAGATAAAGCAAGAAAGCAACAAAGCAAGTACACAAGAAGGCAAGACGGCAAGAAAGCAAGAAAGCAAGAAAGCAAGGAAACAAGAAAGCAAGAAGGCAAGAACGCAAGAAAGCAAGGAGGAGAGAAAGCAACAAAGCCAGGAAGAGAGAAATCAAGAAAACAACAAAGCAAGTACACAAGAAGGCAAGAAGGCAAGAAGGCAAGAAAGCAAGAAAGCAAGGAAACAAGAAAGCAAGGAAACAAGAAAAGAAGGAAGCGAGAAAGCAAGAAAGCAAGAAAGCAAGGAAGAGAGAAAGCAACAAAGCCAGGAAGAGAGAAATCAAGAAAACAACAAAGCAAGTACACAAGAAGGCAAGAAGGCAAGAAGGCAAGAAAGCAAGACAGCAAGAAAGCAAGGAAACAAGAAAGCAAGAACGCAAGGAAGGCAAGAAGGCAAGAAGGCAAGAAAGCAAGGAAGCAAGGAAGAGAGAAAGCAACAAACCAACAAAGCAAGTACACAAGAAGGCAAAACGGCAATAAAGCAAGAAAGCAAGGAAACACGAAAGCAAGAAGGCAAGAAAGCAAGAAAGCAAGGAAGAGAGAAAGCAAAAAAGCCAGGAAGAGAGAAATCAAGAAAACAACAAAGCAAGTACACAAGAAGGCAAGAAGGCAAGAAGGCAAGAAAGCAAGGAAGCAAGCAAGAGAGAAAGCAACAAAGCAAGGAAGAGATAAAGCAAGAAAGCAACAAAGCGAGTACACAAGAAAGCAAGAAGGCAAGAAAGCAAGAAAGCAAGGAAGAGAGAAAGCAACAAAGCCAGGAAGAGAGAAATCAAGAAAACAACAAAGCAAGTACACAAGAAGGCAAGAAGGCAAGAAGGCAGGAAAGCAAGAAAGCAAGGAAGAGAGAAAGCAACAAAGCCAGGAAGAGAGAAATCAAGAAAACAACAAAGCAAGTACACAAGAAGGCAAGAAGGCAAGAAGGCAAGAAAGCAAGAAAGCAAGAAAGCAAGAAAGCAAGGAAGAGAGAAAGCAACAAAGCAAGGAAGAGATAAAGCAAGAAAGCAGCAAAACAAGTACACAAGAAGGCAAGAAGGCAAGAAGGCAAGAAAGCAAGCAAGCAAGAGAGCAACAAAGCGAAGAAACAAGAAAGCAAGGATTCAACAGCGCAAACAAAAAGACAAACCTTCCAGTGGTTTTCTCTTACGGGCCATGTTTGAGACCAGCTAGTCAGTCGCAAGTTTTTTTGGTTTTCCGTGTGGAGTGTCACAGGCTTCAGGACGCAGGCTTCTCCAAGCGGAGTGCGGCAAAAAAATCGTGTGGCGGTTGGGGGCACATCACCTGGGTATGGGTGAAATAAAATAAAGAACACCGGGAATTGGACCGCAGATTTTAGTTGTTGGTTCCATTTGCCAGGGCAAGCCATTTTGGCTACCCATTTTTGACCCACAGCCACCTGCGCGGACTGAAGCTGAGTTTGATGTTTCAAGTGTCGGGATTCTTGTTCGCCCGCATCAAGGCCTCCTGCACGCATGTGCAGCTGAAGCTGCCTGGGAAGGAGCACGAGGAGGTATTGGTGGACCTCTTCAGTAAAGAGGCAGATGCGGTTGTTCCAATGTAATTAGAGAGGGTACCGTACCATTGGAGAAAGATGCGCCCGTTTGGGTATGTGTGAAGGTACGGGGACGGCTCACCTGGGTGGTTTTCGTTTTGGTCTCCCCAGCGCTGGAAAAAGAGCCCCTCAAACAAGCACATTTCTTTTCTTTTTCCCCACCTGACAGTTCTGAAATCGCTAGATGTTACGTGACATCCAACCGCCACAACCCAGACAGCTGCGACAGAGCCTGTGACAGACAGATGTGACAGATGTGACAGACCTTGTACAGACAGCTGCGACAGAGCCTGTGACAGACAGATGTGACAGATGTGACAGACCTTGTACAGACAGCTGCGACAGAGACTGTGACAGACAGATGTGACAGACAGCTGTGACAGAGCTTGTTTGTCGCTGCCTGTCAGCGCCTGATAGACACGGACAGCTGCGACAGTCCAAAGCCTGAGGCTCTCGAAAATGGCTGGGCCTGCCGTGGCAGCGCGAAGCTTCAGGGGTCTAGTGCTTTTACTGCTGAAGCTCGCGCAAAACACCACCTCAGTACGTTCTAGGATATGACGTTTCCTTCTGAGGGTTTGCGCGCTGCACTTCAGCGAGTTTTGGTTTGATCAGGGGTCAACAGCGCGTATTTGCCCACAGTTTCGTTTGCGTTCCTTTCGCATCACGCACTCTAGAATTTACTGCTAGCCAGGTTGGACTTGTTTGGTTGTGCAACGACAGGCTTCAGCAGTCAGCGTCTCAGCGGCTTCAACTTCAAACAAGATTTTTCTGCCTTTGAATTGGAAACTGTCTTACGCGGGTGATTGTCGAAGACTTCTTGGTTGTTTTTTAAAACCGGGGAAAAAAGGGCGCGAACAAGCGCGGCAACACAAGTCCCACTTTGTTGTTGGGCAGATGCCGAAAACAATGGGACTCAGTTTAGATTTGCTTGCTCGGAGCCAAGAAGACAGGGAAGACACCATTGCTCTATTCTTCGCAAGGCGCCGCACTTCAGTCACATGTTCCTCGACGATTTGGGAGTAAGGTGTCATCTTTGCAGACACTCCAATATGCAAAACTCCAAGTCCCTGCTTCCAGAGTGCGCCATGGTTTTTGCCGCTTCTAGAAACTCCTAAATGTTTGTGGCTAAATGATTGGCTTTGACTCCGTTTTGCGCGCAGGTCACTGGAAGCTCATCGTGGTACCAGGCGCCTTGGGCGGCGCTGCCCAGTGCCGACCTGCACCACTTTCGAGTCACGCGAACCAAGCCGTGAAGCTTGCGTGTTTGGCCCCACGCCCGGGCGAAGCTCACCTACGCTTCCTTTTTCTGACGGCGCCTTGAACTGGTTGCTCAACATACGCTGCTAAACGGTTCGCGGAAAAACAGCAGCCCCGAAGGTGCAACGTATGTGAAAACACAGCCCAAGCGTATCTTGAACAGACTCACATGCTCAACATGACATGCAGGCGTGGCTTTTTTTGCTTATGCAGCTCAGATGCCCCATGTTGTTTGCTGCCAGCAGCTGGGCCCCGATGTTGTTTGAGGAACCTTTGTCAGCTTTCGCAACTAAGTTAACTAGCTGTTCGGAACCCTGCAAGCTCCCCACGCAATGCATGCGTGATGTCGATAAGGCGCAATGTTTCGAAATTGGGGCAACATGTTGGTACACAAAAAGCGCTCAGAATGCAACTCTTCAGGAAGACGTGGAGACCCTTACTGAGAAAGCTCTCCCGCAAGGCAACCCATTGGTTTGAGAAAAAGGCGGTTTCTAGAGAGTGTAGTATTGGTGTAGTACTGGGTACTTGTAAATTAGTACTGGCGATTGCTTGGGCCGGCTGGAGATATTTGGGGTCCGTTTGTAAACAGGAAGGAATCTATCCTGCAGCTCTTCTCACGTTTCAACTTGTTTTCATGTTCTCAGCTGGACCAGGATGGGCTCTTTCGCTCCAGTCCCCAAAGCCAGAGCAACAACTTCCATGGCTGGCCACGTCTCCAACAGGCAGTGGGAGTTACACTTGACAGTAGGCTGGCCATTCCTGAAATCCTCAAAAAGCTCAATTGCCTGCCAATAATGTTGTTGCCGTTCCCCGACCAAGCAAGGTTGCGTGCAGTCCTTCCGCACCTCGTGTGCCAACAAAGCAAGGGCATGCTGGCCATTGTAATGCGAACAAATTAGCTGCGGCCTTGGCGCGCCCGCCACGTTTCAGGCGGACTAGAGCACGCGCCGAACGTGTCGCCGCGGGTTTGGGAGGCGCGGCTGAGCTTGCAGATTGAGCGGGGGTTCCAGACAGACTCGCCAATTGGCAGCAGCATGCAGCCCAACTGGCGCGCCCCGCGCGGCGCGATCTGGAGTTGGCTAGCTTCGCTTGCTCTATTTTTTGCCCTTTTCCTTTCTTTAGACTTTGTCTACGGCTCCTGCTGCGCGACGGGTTGTCGACCTTGAAGCTGCCACCCCGCGCCCGGACCTGCGCGAGGTTCTGCCGTCCAGCTGCCGCGACGCCGTGTCTGGAGGCGTGGGTTTCTGGCGCCTCGCGCTGCAGCTGGGCCCGGACCTACGGCTGTTGGGGCCCCAGGCTGACTGATTCACAGGCAGACTGGCTGCGGTAGGTCGAGAAAGAGAAAAGACAGAAAAGAAAAGAAGGAAACGAGAGAGACCGAGAGAGAGAGAGAGAGAAAAGAAAAAAAAGGAAGAGAGAAAGAGATAGAGGCGAGGCGAGGCGAGGCTGTTTGTCTCACGTAACCAGCGTTCGTTTCTTGGTAGTTGCTGCGAAGTTTCGCTCGTTTCAGAGCTCATTTCTTGGCAGTTGCTGCTCACCTTGACATGTTTAATTTTTTAGCTCCTTGTGGCGTGAGCTCACGCAACTTGCGTGCCCGGGGCGCGCCCAGATTGTTGCGGTGCGAGGCTGCTCTCATGCAACCATATTTGCCAGACAAATTCTCAGCTTGTTTTTCTTTCAAACATGAGCTGCAGTCCTAGTGAGGTTTGTCAGTTTGTTGCTGATCGCGCAGCCGCTTTTTATGGCTTCTGAGCCACGTTGCCACTTCTTCCACGGCCAAATATCGTTCAACGCTGCGCGCTAATTTGTGCAACAATTCTCACAGGTTTCGTTGCGGTGCGACCAGGCGTTGGCGCAACAAAATCCATGCGATGGAAAGCTGCTACAAGACAAAGAAGCAAGACACCCAGCTGACCGAATGACGGAACCGATGTATAGTGAGACTGCAAATTTGTTTCCTTGCCCGAAAGGAAGGACCCAAGCCAACTCCCCGGGAGCCTTTTTTGTCCCGTACCGCCTGTGCCATGGATGACCTGCCGGTTGAAAGAGAGCTTGTCCTCTTTCTTTGCGACAGCCTTCTGTGCGCTCACAAGAGTTCTGGAGTGAAGCTGCACCAGCTGAAGGACGATGGCCAGACGTTTCTCTCCTGCCTTTGCATTGCTAGCGGAGGACCGTTGCGCCGAAATTGCTGAGCATGGAATGAAGGAAATCCTAGAACGGCTTGATCGATCTGGCCTGACTAGCACAAGGACATTTTTCCCAAAGAAGGAGATGTTAGGTAGTCATGTCACCCCTAAGATATGGAAAGGGCGAGGACAAGAACAGTCGCCCAACACAACTGAACTGCGTAATGTCCAAATCTTAAGAAGCAGCTCCAGCAATACTAAATCAAACGGAAACTCGGTAAAGGAAGCAGCAATACCAAATCCAACGGAAGCTCAAGTCTACCACTACTAATTTAAGTGGAAACTCACTTGAGCTGGATCTCAAGACGTTATTCAGGTGCCCCCTTTGTTTGGGGGGGGAGGGGACCCCTTTACCAATCCCAGGTGGACATTACTGTTTTCCGGCCCTGCTACCTGTTCGGTTGGCTCAGTGCCCAAACTCAAAGGTTCCGCGGACGAGTGATCCGGCTCCTCCTTTTGTATGTGGCAGCGCAGAAATCAACTAGGGAGTGCCTAATCCCGGGTTCTGACTCGGATCGGCCGGATTGCACCTTGCCTTTCACACTCCCTGAGTTCATGGACTTGAAGCTTTTTGGGACCATTTCAGTGGCAAACAGCAAGTTTAGACCTTGTTTTTAGCCACGGAAGTAAGTCTATGGTTCACCGTAAATTTTGCCTGGTGTCGCATTTCGGCACTTTTCTCTTTTTTTGGCCACTCAGGAAGTAAGACTTGTTGTGGCCACCCAGCTTAAAACCTTTCTTGGGCGATTTTTTTTTCCAGAGACAGCTTTTTGGACACTCAGCTTAACTGTTTTTTTGTTTTTCGATGTTTTTTTTCCCCGAAAAGCGGCCAGGAGCTTTGGTCCTGGGGGGAGAGTCCTGCCACTCAGCGGTGGCCTTGGCATTGCAAGCGCTGCAGAGCCCGCAGGTTCACGACCACCTGGCAGAGGCTGGGCTGGGGGAGAGGATGGGAAGTAGATGGTCCTGCCAAAAACCCAATCTAGGGGTTGATTCCTGCATTAAAATTTCACCATCGTTCTTTTATTATTAAAAAAAAACAACACTGTTTCCAACCTGGGTGTGTGGTTTCCTGAAAAGAAAAATGGATCCCTGGAAAGAATGGGGAAGATACCCCTAGAATGAAGAAGCATCTTTACCCCCAACATGGAACTGGGGCCGGGTGAGTTTTGGAGATCTCCATGTATGGTTCCATTCTGCCTTGCAAGGGGGAAGACTAGATAATTGGAATTGGGGACCCCCACACCCCTCCCCCTAATGGCAGGGGGGATGCATAAGCAGGGGAGTGTGACTCCGGATCTGTCAGATTTAGCTGCTTGAGACGCGTCGATGGCCGATGCCTTCCAAAGCCGTGTTTTGTTGGACTCACATCAACACAGAGCTCGAGGAGGCTAAGGAAGAAAATCAAGCATTTGGCAGCACTTCTCAGCTGTTGATTTTCACCACAGCTCTTTAAAGGGCGCTGCGGGTACCACTGTGGATGGACAAAATCCGCTTTTTACCGGGTGGGATGATGGATGAAACCCTGGCTTTGATGTATGAGTGTGTGTGTGTGTGTGTGTTGTAAAACGGGTGAAACGAGTGAAAATGGGTTAGTGTAACTATTGCATGGTTGTTGTTGGGAAACATTTCACATTTTTGCTTATTATGGCTTAGTGGGAAATCTCCACTTAACTGCTGAAATCTATTTTTTTTGCTCCCCTTCCAACGTCAACCAACATTCGGGGTAAAACGGGTGAACCGCCTGGACCAACTCTTTCACAGGACCCGGCGGTGCGTGTGCTGGTGCTGCGTGCCGCCCGCAGCACCGCCAAGTGCCGCACACGGGAGCAGCAGCTCAGAGCGATTTCTGGGGGGAGGGGTCGGGGGCGGTTTGTGGGCGTCGCGGGGGGTTGACGAGGTCCCCCAGCTAGGTGCCCTTTGACCGTTTCTTCATTCGAACCTCTCTACTGGAGGAACTAGATTCTAAGAAACGAGCAAAACGGGGGGGGAATTCTACTAGGTCCCCCAGCAGTGCCCTTTGACCATTTCTTTTTTGGGGGAGGGTTCTAGATGCCCATTCTCACCCTTTTTTGGTTGGGGGTTTGGGTTCCCTGACTAAAATAGACTACAGAAAGGGTACCCTTATTCTGACCTCTCTACTGGAGGACCTAGTTGAAGTTGTTTTTCTGTTGCGGGGATATTGGTTTCTTGGCGGTTCCCAGCCATCCGGTTCTTTAGATTTTCAAGTTTGGGGTTTGGTGGTTGGGTGTCCATTTAACGCACTACAAGTTACAGTAAGCTTTTAGGGGATCTGAGCACAGCGCAGGTTGGGGTTTGGCTTTTCAGGAGCCAGTGAGGTTCCATGCGGAAGGGTTAATGGGGGTTGTGGTTGCAGGGCTTTGGGCTGATCCCGAAGCTCACGGGAGCATGAGGCTCATCGAGCTTTATGAGGCTACGTACCCAGAGTCGAATTCTTATTCAAAAGACTTGTGGAGGGGTACCCCTTTTTGGTCGCCTGAAATGGAGACCAAACCGTGTGTGAGTTTGGGATGCCGAATTCTATTCAAGATGTTCCGAAAGGCAGCTGCTCAGCAGGCCGGTTTGCGCAAAATTGAGAAGTGGTGGGGCTGGGAGGGGTTGCAAATATGTCCCAAAGGAGTCACAAGACCCAAGAGGGTGTTTTGGGGGTTTCTCCAAACGGGCAGGGGAACAAACATGAACCCAGCCACTTCGAACATCACACCAGCATCTTGCTTGGCCCCTTTTCAGCCCTCCGGTCCTTGTAGACCATGAAGGCAAAAAGGTTTTGAAACTCGGGCCATTTTGAACAGTCCGGGTCCCCAGAGTATTTGTTCCTTCCCAGGTTCCCGCAGATCGTGCGTGACCGAGCGCAGTCGCAGCTGATCCAGGTCTCGCGGGATGTTGGGGATGTCTTTATTTGTTTTTTCTCCGCAGGCACTCGGGGGTCTACCGGCTTGACGACATGTTTGCACGGTTGCATCATGTTTGCATGGTTTCAACTGTTTTCATGCTTGATTTTGTTCTTGGTCAGTTGCGTACTCGGCTTGTCTTCGTTGGGTTCTTTGTTTGGTTGTCGAGATTGTGATATTCTTGGAGCAATTCTTGTTTGGGAGTGTAGCTGCTTGATCCTGCGATTCTTCACTTCCTTGGTTTGCTTGGCTCGCTGTGTTGCTTTTTTCTCTGGTTGCTTCTTGAAGCTTCGTCTGCTTCGTTTTTCTCGCACGAGGCCTTGGCCAAACATTTTTCGGACCGCCCACACCGACCCACACCAAGCACCGAGCGAACCCGCGCGAGGACCTCGAGACGCCCTGGAGCGTCTGCGACCTCGAAGACGTGATCCAGGGCCGCGAGGCCCTCGCGGGCGATTCGGGCGATTCGGGGTGTGTGTTCGATGCGAGGCGAGGCAAGGCGCCGCTTTTTTGGGCCGCGGGTCTTTGGACGGTTGGGCTCTTAAGGGGCATGGGTTTTAAACTTGTTGGCCAGAAAACGGGCGGGATTTGGGATGTTCGAGCTGAATTGGACCCAGACACAGCTTCGTGTTTGTGTTTGCTTTGTTTTTGCAGAGTTGGGTGTTTGGACCGGACGTAAACCTTTTGGTTGATACAGTGTTTGACTGCCAGCGGGTTATGGTCTTTATGGCCTTTTGGGAAGGAAACAGCTGGGATGGTATTGGGCCTATAAAGGCGATGCACTTTTTTGCAGAGGGGTCAATGCAAAGAAGTCAACAGCAACCAGCTGGTTTTTCCCTCTCTCAAGTCAGATTCACGGAAGGAGGCTACCTGAGGTATCCTAAAGTACTAAAGACGCATCGAGCAGAAAAGTCTGCCTCTGATTGGCAAGGCCGTATTTCCATGCTTTCGCCACTAGGATTTGATGCCGCGGGGTTGGTTTCCATTTCAGATTACATAGGTTGTACCCCAATGACCCATGCCTTGCCAGTCTTCTTTATGAGTGTATGTGCTTCCAATTTTTGGGCATCACGTCACCTTCCCAGGGTCTTCGGAGGACCAAGCGATCTCCACAGACTTCCAGATACAAAATTCGGGAGCAAATAAGAGGGGGGGTGGGAAACCAGCCGATAGCCTGAATCTAGGAGGTTTCTCATGTATACAACACGCATGTGTCAGAGCTAGGCTCCAGATAGTCAGTTGCATGGCAAGGTGAAGAAACAAGGGGTTCCTCTCGTTTCAGGTCAAGAAGAGTGGTCATGTTTGGAACCTTAGTGGCATGTATTCTCGTGCCTAACAAAACGGGGTGTTTGACGCTTCTTATGGCCAAGACTACCACCCACCATTTTTGGGCCCACACACACACTGGATTGCGCGACTGAGTGGGGCAGAACCAGCCGCTCAATCGCCACATGGAACCTGACAGCCAGACAGCCCGGAGGCTTGAGGCTCAAGAGATGACCCACTTCGGCATCATGGGCCACAGCCAAACATCGGTGTGGCTTCTGACCCAAAGGAACATCATGCACGGGGGTCTGAAAATGGGTTGCAGAATTCAGGTTCCTGCTTGCATATCATCGGAATTGTGTGTGTGTGTGAAGCACCCCAGAACCCATCGATTTAAGCCATTTTAAGCCATAAAGGTTCAACCGCACAATGCGTTTTCAGCACTTCTTAATGTGCTTGCCGTTTACATCCATTGGAGATAAGTTGAATATCTTTACAGCCTGGCTGACTTGAACATGACATCGCCCTACCCCATGTCTTCAAACAAGTACTCCAAAGGGGGGTTGTTTGCCTTTTAAAATAGCCCCTGAAAGGGTACCCTCCAAGAGAAGACACATTCGCTTAGCTGAAAGCCCAGTTGCTTTCGCAATAGGTCGAGTCCACTTCCATGAATTCTAGTGAGCACCCTTTGAATTTCTTTTCTGGTTATTTTGGACAACATTGTTAAATTCTGCTGATGACAAAAATTGCGGCTGGATACGTAGGGCCTGCCCTCATTTGGCTATGTGTCGACACTAGACAACTGGAATCTATTCTTCTAGTGTTGCGCTTTGCTCAGGTGTCGACAGTCCCGAAACATCCAATGACCACAGCATACCCCTTCAAATCGCAAGGGTTTGTGGACTACCCGCCGTTTTCCTTCCAGGTGGTCCCCTTGGTTTCGTACTATACAGGGAAAGGGAGACAAACTATCAGAAAAAAACTGCCCGAAACGGCATCGATCGCACCCTCGGGAGGCCCGCTTTGCGGAGCTGTCGCCGTGCCAGCTGCGGCATGGGAGCGGCATCTACGGCAAGGGAGACGACCTGCACTTCCGCAAGGAGACCCAAAGGCTTGTTCTTGAAAGGTGACACGCACTACTTGTATGTTTACTTGTATGTTTACTTGCTAGTTACAACAATTGTCCATTGATGACTTGAACTTGCTAGTTAAAACGATGTTCCATTGATGACTTGAACTTGCTAGTTAGAGCGATGTTCCATTGATGATTAGAACTTGCTAGTTACAACGATGTTCCATTAATGACTAGAACTTGCTAGTTACAACGATGTTCCATTGATGACTAGAACTTGTTAGATACAACGATTTTCCATTGATTACTAAAACTTGGTAGCTACAGCGATGTTCCAATATTGACTAGAACTTGCTGGACACAACAATGTTACATTGATGACTAGAACTTGCTAGTTACAACGATGTTTCATTGATGACTAGAACTTGCTAGTTACAACGATGTTCCATTGATGACTAGAACTTGCTAGTTACAACGATGTTCCATTGATGACTAGAACTTGCTAGTTAGAACAATTGTTCATTGATGACTAGAACTTGCCTGTTACAGCGATGTTCCATTCATGACTAGAACTTGCTAGTTACAACAATTTTCCTTTGATGACTAGAACTTGCTAGTTACAACGACGTTCCATTCATGGCTAGAGCTTGCTAGTTACAACGATGTTCCATTAATGACTAGAACTTGCTAGTTGCAGCGATTATACATTGATGACTAGAACTTGCTAGTTACAACGATTTTCCATTGATGACTAGGACTGGCTAGTTACAACGATTTTTGATTGATGACTAGAACTTGCTAGATACAACGATTTTCCATTGATTACTTGAACTTGCTAGTTAAAGCGATGTTCCATTGATGACTTGAACTTGCTAGTTACAACGATGTTCCATTGATAACTAGAACTTGCTAGTTACAACAATTTTCCATTGATGACTAGAACTTGCCAGTTGCAACGATGTTCTATTGATGACTAGAACTTGCTAGTTACAGCGATGTTCCATTAATGACTAGAGCTTGCTAGTTACAACGATGTTTCATTGATAACTAGAACTTGCTAGTTACAACGATGTTCCATTGATGACTAGAACTTGCTAGTTACAATGATGTTCCATTGATGACTAGAACTTGCTAGTTACAGCGACTATCCATTGATGACTAGAACTTCCTAGCTACAACGATGTTCCGTTGGTGACTAGAACTTGCTAGTTACAACATGTTTTCATTGATGACTAGAACTTGCTTGTTACAGCGATGTTCCATTGATGACTAGAACTTGCTAGTTACAACGATTTTCCAGTGATGACTAGAACTTGTCAGTTACAACGACGTTCCATTCATGACTAGAGCTTGCTAGTTACAACATGTTTTTTCATTGATGACTAGAACTTGCTTGTTACAGCGATGTTCCATTGATGACTAGAACTTGCTAGTTACAGCGAGTTCCCGTTGACGAGTAGAACTTGCTAGTTACAACGATGTTTCATTGATGACTAGAACTTGCTAGTTACAACAATGTTCCATTGATGACTAGAACTTGCTAGTTACAACGATGTTCCATTGATGACTAGAACTTGCTAGTTACAACGATGTTCCATTGATGACTACAACTTGGTAGTTACGGCGATGTTCCATTGATTACCAAAACTTGGTAGTTACGGCGATGTTCCATTGATGACTAGAACTTGCTAGTTACAACGACGTTCCATTGATGACTAGAACTTGCTAGTTACAACGACGTTCCATTCATGACTAGAGCTTGCTAGTTACAACATGTTTTTTCATTGATGACTAGAACTTGCTTGTTACAGCGATGTTCCATTGATGACTAGAGCTTGCTAGTTACAACATGTTTTTTCATTGATGACTAGAACTTGCTTGTTACAGCGATGTTCCATTGATGACTAGAACTTGCTAGTTACAGCGAGTTCCCATTGACGAGTAGAACTTGCTAGTTACAACGATGTTTCATTGATGACTAGAACTTGCTAGTTACAACGATGTTCCATTGATGACTACAACTTGCTAGATACAAGGATTTTCCATTGATTACTAAAACTTGGTAGTTACGGCGATGTTCCATTGATGACTAGAACTTGCTAGTTGCAACGACGTTCCATTGATGACTAGAACTTGCCAGTTGCAACGATGTTCTATTGATGACTAGAACTTGCTAGTTACAGCGATGTTCCATTAATGACTAGAACTTGCTAGTTACATTAATGTTCCATTGATGACTAGAACTTGCTAGTTACAACGATGTTCCATTGATGACTAGGACTTGCTAGTTGCAACGATGTTCGATTGATGACTAGAATTGGTAGTTAGAGCAAATTCCCATTGATTACTAGAACTTGCTAGTTACAACGATGTTCCATTGATGACTAGAACTTGCTAGTTACAACGATGTTCCATTGATGACTAGAACTTGCTAGTTGCAACGATGTTCCATTGATGACTAGTGAAAGTATATTAGCCAGTTGTTCACCATTTTTTCCCCGACTTGCTGAACAAAGGCCCGGAGCATTTTGGGTAGACTTAGCAATTTCACTCTTTTGGAAATGACTTATTGACTCCCCATTTGCCATACAGTGCATGGGTGTGGGTGAGTTGTAAGCAATAGGGAGCCGGAGGGGCCCTTTCCGAGGATGGTTCCAGAATGACACTGCATAGAAGCGATCATCTTGAGGCGTCCAGTTTGTTCCGACACACCACCATTCAGGAGATCCAGCTCACCCTGGTGATAAACAATTGGGGACTATTTTGCAACCATTTCGTTTGCGTATTACTTGTTTGAAATCTGAGTTGCAAAAACAAGGAATGTGAAGAAGTAAGGTCTGATTTGGGTGTGGTTCCTTGTTTTAGGAAACCCTTTTTGGTTGGTGTTCAGCGGGATACCAAAAGAAAGCCAATCGGTTTGGGGGGTCCCCTGAAAAGCACACACCGATTTGTTTTCTGCGCGGATGGACATGCGAGAACCATGAGAGCCCTACTCTATTCATCAACCAGGGATTTGCGAATATGTAGCATGTTGCAAACTTGGTTGACAGGAAACGTCACTTTCCCAAAGCCAATCGATTATTCTCCGGATGCCGTTTTGGGTGTGAAATTCCCCGAAAGCAAGGGGGAGCTTTGCGTGTTCGTCATTTTGAACAGCATGTCTAAGATTAGTTTATTCTAGTGCTACCTTCCCCATTCTTTCCAGGGATCCTTCTTTCTAGAACACCTCCGGAAACCCAGGGAAACGGATCCGGGTTTTGAAAAGAATGATGGTTGAAAAGAATGGAAAGGGAATCAACCCTTAGACTTATTCCCTCAGGGCATAGAGGCCGCGCGCTGCGCGAGCTGCGCGAGCTGAGCCTGTCAGGACATTGCCGTGGCCGCCGGAGATGAGCTTCTGAAAGCTGTGCGGCGCACTGCTGCCACCAGGTATCCCGACTACCGGCAGAGAAGAGAGGCGCGGGGTTGAGAGAAAGCCGGTTGGAAAGAACGATAGTGCAAGCGGCAAAACACATTCCTAGCAGTTTCCCCCTACACTCATGGCTAACATAGGTCTTATTCCAAATTGTTTAGGTTCTTGTAGTAGTTGACCCAATCCCAGCCAGTGAGTAGATTGCGCATGTCTCCATGGTGTTGCTTAAAAAGCTCCGACAATTGAATGGGGCTATGCTTGACACTTCCTGTCCACACGATTTCAACATGTCCGCGTGAAACGCAGCAGACAGAGTCAGGCGGTCAGGCGGTCTGCAGAGTGAAGCTGTCCAGGGCACTTCAAGTTCCTTCGGCAAGAAGCGCCTTCGATGTTTGTCCCAAGCAGAAGTTCCTTGGAAAGGTTCCTTGGAAGAGGCCGCGCAGGCCATTTCCAGAACCCACCCACTTGTTTGGTAACTGGGGTTCGTACGACATAGCCGTACGGATGGACCAAATCCGCCAAACTCGCCAGTTGATAAACCTTCTACCAAGTGGTGCCGGGCGTGGATTTTGTCCACTAGTGTCTTCCATTTGCTTCAGAGTTTGGTTTTCCCCTTGTTGATTTTAAAGGGAATCTATCACTGCTGGAAATCTTTACATTTTCCGGTGGGCCTAAGCAAATCGAAGGTATGGTTCGCCTTTTGTCCTTTTGGAATCAGGGGTTTTGGGAATCAATTTGGCGGTGGTTCAGTTTGGGCTCGTTCCCTGGCCAAATTTAACCAGCAAGTTCCGGCAGTTGTACCCCGGCATCATTACCCAGTAAAATTCCCACCTAAGTGTTCACCAAAGGGCCCGGCACCCAGTACAATTGTCCCCTACACGTTTGCCAAAGGCTAAGGGGGACCCAGGAAAATATGAGCTCTCGCTCTCACATTTGTATGCCCTATTGCTCAGGCAAACACCGACTTCCGGGACCTCAAAAAAAGAAAAGTCACGCCAAATTCGCAGGAAAATGTGTTCACCAAAGGGTCCGGGACCCAGTAAAGAAACCCCACCCATTTCTTGAGAACTTTAACTTTTTGGGACATCATTCGGGTTTTGTCTTACTAAACCCACACAAAGTGATTTACTTTTTGCAGAGGGGTCGTTGCAGCAACCAAGATTTGGGTATGAGTCAAAATCAAACCACCACAAAAACCGCAGGTTTAGTCTATGTTTCCATTTACCAGGGTTCTACTTTGGGTACCTATTTTGACCGATACGAAAATTTCGGGATGGACGTTGTCAGGTGTTGCTGGTCCTGGCGGCTGGTTGGAACGCCGAGGGCTTGGAAGACGTTTGCCTCGACGAGGACGGCCACGCCTGGCGCAGGGCGGAGCTGGTGGCGTTGGCGGAGCTCTGCGCGCTGAACGGCCACGGCTTCTTCAGCTTCCACGCCGCTCGGTTGGCGGCGGGTTGACGTCAGTTTATTCCCTCTGTTCGATAGGCACATGAGCCCCAAATGACCAAGGGTAACTGTTCCCCTTTGCCATCCATGCTTTTTGGCGGGGGAAGTCGTAGGTTGACGTCAATATTGGCCGTGGGTCAACACCGTTATGGGATCCCATTTTGGGGTATAGGTGAATTCACCACCAATTTTAGAACCTATTTTGGTGGTTGGATTGACTCGGATGTTCACTGAAGGTACGGGGTTTTGACCCATGGGCATATTCCCTGCACTGTTCGATAGGCACATGGAATGAGCCCTAGAAAAGCCATCCATGTCCTGTGGTTTCCTTTAAGGGGCCTAGGTTGGTAAATATTCCATGGTATATTCCCTCAACTGTACAATAGGTCAGAAATCCCCATCCCCTGAAGGGAAATTCCCGCTGTGGTGACTCTTCCCCCTTTTTGTCTTATCCCACAAAAGCCATCCATTTCCTATGGTTTCCTTTAAGGGGACTAGGTTGGTCAATATTCCATTAGCCCCAAATGACCATGGGGGAAGTCGTATCTTTTGTTTTCCCTAGGGTTATTCCCTCCACTGTTCGATACACGGAAGGAGAGAAACGGAATGAGCCCTAGAAAAGCCATCCATTTCCTATGATTTCCTTTAAGGGGCCTAGGTTGGTCAATATTCCACTAGCCCCAAATGACCATGGGGGGGGGAAGTCGTATCTTTTGTTTTCCCTAGGGTGATTCCCTCCACTGTTCGATACACGGAAGGAGAGAAATGGAATGAGCCCTAGAAAAGCCATCCATTTCCTATGGTTTCCTTTAAGGGGACTAGGTTGGTCAATATTCCATTAGCCCCAAATGACCATGGGGGAAGTCGTATCTTTTGTTTTCCCTAGGGTTATTCCCTCCACTGTTCGATACACGGAAGGAGAGAAACGGAATGAGCCCTAGAAAAGCCATCCATTTCCTATGATTTCCTTTAAGGGGCCTAGGTTGGTCAATATTCCACTAGCCCCAAATGACCATGGGGGGGGGAAGTCGTATCTTTTGTTTTCCCTAGGGTGATTCCCTCCACTGTTCGATACACGGAAGGAGAGAAATGGAATGAGCCCTAGAAAAGCCATCCATTTCCTATGGTTTCCTTTAAGGGGACTAGGTTGGTCAATATTCCATTAGCCCCAAATGACCATGGGGGAAGTCGTATCTTTTGTTTTCTCTAGGGTTATTCCCTTCACTGTTCGATACACGGAAGGGTCGGGGTTGATCTAATATTCGATGGGCCCTAAATGACCATGGCTAGCTTCTCCCCCCTCATGGCCATGGTTTTCCCTCAGGGTCCAAAGCTAGTTTATATATTTGGCCTCCAAATGGGCATGATGGAGTTCCCCTCAGAAGTCATCTTTGTTGATGATTTCACCATGGTCCAAAGCTAGTTTGTATTTTAGGGAAGACTGAATATGAAACAAGCACAGACATTATTTTTTGTTTTGTGTACTAAACAGTGGGTGGGCGAACAAAATGATCTGCGAGTTGCAGGGGTTTTAGCTCAGTCAGACCTGATCTTATTTTTTGAATTAGACCCCCCCCCGCTTGGTTAAACAAAGAATATTGCGTCCCAAGCCACGCCAGGCCATTGACCTCCTCCATTGGAATGCGAGGGCTTCTCACAAGACTCACAACATAAAAGGCACACCCCATCATGTTGGACAGGTTGGAATTCACTGTTGCTTGATGTTTTGAACACATGTTTGAGAATGTTTTTGCTGGATGTGCCTATTCCAGCGATCTGAATGTGTCAAACGTGCTCTTTTGGTGTCCTGTTGGTGGTCTACTTGCCGGCAAGAAAGGGAAGAGGCTTCTGCAACAGTGGGAGTGCTCCCTGTGTTGCTCTTCCACATGTGGACCTGTCCTGAGGCAAAGTTCGTGGATCTCCTCCGCAGGTGCCGCGAGGAGCACATACCCTTTCTCTTCCAAGAGGCGGAGTTGCTCGCAGCGGTTTTTTTCAGACATGGCGTTGGGGATGTTTGGGTTCTCCTCGGATGCGATTTCGTATATTTTAAAGTTGACCAACAATGAAACATGATCTGAACATACTATTTGTGATGTACGCAGGGGTGGGCCGTTGGGCGAAGGTAAGTTGGGAGAGAAATCCAGCAGAATGTGCCCCCAGTGGATATTTGTTGGGTGTCCCTTTTAGAGGGGATCCTTCCCCCCCCCCCCCCCCCGTCAATCCGAACGGTTGATTGATTCATCCGAGATCCACCTTAGGCAGCTGACCCAAAGTGGGGATGGTTAAACTGTTGGATTGCGTGGATAATTACCAGAAGTGTCCCCATCGAGCGAACCAGACTGTTGTGATTTGTCAATGACAGAGAGAGAGAGAGAGAGAGAGAGAGAGAGAGAGAGAGAGACAGCTCCGTGTCGAAAACGCTTGGCTTCTTTGGGCGAACAGACATGGTCATAAACTCCGTCACACTTGATGTAGTCAACCTTTTGACATGAAGGATCATTGCCAACCTGTGAAAGACCCTGTTCACATGAACAGCCCGCGGTTTCTTGGTGGTTTTTCATTCACCGGTGGCTTGCTTTCATTCAGAAGTCTGGCATAGTCGCTGGATCCCATCCGTAGGGCCCTAGGGCGAAGGGATGCTGAAGATATGGTATAGCTTCACCGGTGGCCACGGGTTTTTCAGGTATTTTGTTTGTGTCCTCTGCTTGAAAGAAGTGGGGGGCTGCAAACAAGAAGTGTTGGTTTGTTATTGGAACAAGGGTTGGAAAGATGATAGGCTGGATATGCTGAATTCTGAGGTTTATGTGAGTGAAAGTTCCAAGATTGAGGGGTGCCTGGTGGGTTCTGCAAAAGCAGACGTCCATGAACCGAAATCCAGCCAAGTCAAAGGGCTCTCTGATGTGCGTTGGTCTCAAAGGGGAACCCCCAAAAATGGTTGGTTTCCTTTTCGCCTTTTGGTGTCCCGCTAGACCAACCCAAACCGGCTAGCCCAAGAAAGCGACAAACTCAAATACAGGTACGTGTTAAAACAGGAATCGGTGCGCTCACCATGAATTTAGGTTTTCCTGTTTGTTTTTTTGGCGAACCCGGCAGAAGGTTACCCTCAAAACTTGCTGGTGCTCAGCAGGGAATGAGACATGGAAGGACTTGTATAAACCATCCAACTGGTGGTTTCCTTTGAGGGGACCGACCCCTGGGTTCATTCCCTTTCTCATTCCCTACCGATTTCGCACCAGCAAGAAAAAGCTCACAGCATAGCACCGGCATCCCGCAGGTCTCTCAGATCCGCAGCTTGCTGGTGGGCTCTCCAGAGATCAAGCCGCTGCCGCTGACGCGCCCCGCGCAGCAGGGGCTGCCCTTTAAGCGTCGAAAGACCGAGGCCGGCCTTCCGGGGATTTTGCAGCACGCGTTTCGTCAATATGCAGAGTACGTGAGCAAACACATGTTGTACCTATATTGTGTTAAATTCGCATAATATGTACCTGTGCATACAAACACATATATATATATATATGTGCATGTGCAATACATTTACGAATACGCCTATGCATCTGATATGTTTATACACGTGTTTGTTTATACACGTATTTGGGCCGCGACTGGGGTAGTGAGTAGGGAGGTAGCCGGCCGTTTGGAGGGCGCTCTGAGTTCGAAAAAAAAACTCCGCCGGCCACGCATTGTGTGTTTCTTCACTGACCAGAAAGGACATGTGGCTTAGGATATGAAACGAAACCACAAAAGCTATGGACGGTTTCCTTTGGGATTTTCCTGTAAAAACAGGCAAGAAAGGGTACCAGCTCCTCAAAAGAGAGAAATGTACTTGGCCATAGTGAGGAGAGCGGACTTGATGCCTTGCAGGAACGTCTGGAGTGCCGAGTTCATTTGTTGGATGAATGGAACAACTGAGGCTCACTTGTTCCATCGCTCCAAATTACATTTTTCCTTTTCCTGTTTTCCCCCCCGATCCTTTTGGACTCACCGGGCATTGACCCTGTCTTCATCTTTAGATTGCTCACCTTGGCTTGTCCCACTACGTTATGTGCTGTCACGGGGCTGCTTTCCTGCACCAATCAAATGTCGCCTGGAATGAATTGCTCAGTAGCCCTCTACCTCCCTCTCCCCCTCCGTCTCTCCGCCTCAGTATGAATTATGTTGCGGAAAGCGCCGCGAAGGGTGGGTGTACATAGATGCTGCAATGTGTAGGTGTCCACCAAAGGGTTCAACAAGCAGAACTTATTTCCCCTCCTGCAGGGTTAGGCAATGATTAAACAACCATACCACGTGCCCCTCAATAGTGACAACTCAACGGAGTTTGTTTAGACAATCGGTGTTTAAACATGCTTAAAGAGCACATTAAGCCCAACCTGTCCATTATTTAAATTTGCTTGTTGACATACCAGTACAACCCTCCATTTGCTTAAGAATAGAATCAATCACTACTGTGTTTGTTTTTCCTTAACCAAATGGAAGCAACTGCTGTTTGTTTGTTGAGCTTCACCTCCCTGTTACTGCGCTCCCAGGATGCGAGCCAGACCGCTCCCAGTGGGGCAACCTCGCACCAGGTGAGCGGGGCATGAGGGTGTTGCGAACCATGGGCTGGTGGGGATCTTCCACGTGCTTAAGAATATGTGTTGTTTTCCCCTGTTCCATTTGCAGGGAATCCATCACTATCGGACCTATTTGTGTTTTTTTGGTCCAGGCTTGAGCAAATGGAGGGAATTGGACTCCGTGGAGGGGTTCGAATCCACCCTGAGAGTGAGTTTCAGTCGTGGCCAGTGAACTGGCTGGTTGCGGGACCTTTGGCTGGGAAAGCCTAGAAGACTGGGCCATCCAATTTGGAGCTGGAGGCTTTGACGTCCTTTGGGCAGTATGTGGAACCATGGCATTGGTTGAGCTCATCCAGGGCTAAAGCGAGGAAGCCAGCGATTCAGTTCGCGGCAGAGTGGCTTCAGCTTGCATAATTCTTGTTTGCTTCAGCTTCCGTGCACTTGTGTAATGTGCATTGTTTGAGGAATGGTCCAGCCTCAGCATCTCAGCATGGTTTGCCTGCTTCTGCGTTTGGCACAGGCTTGCCCTGTGTTTGCCAATAGCACCACTTGTCCACAGCACCTAGTTGCACTGCCCTTCCTTGCGGCCTATTTGCAGATTATGTGAAGCAAGCATGGCATGAGTATAGGAAACTTTGCAGTTTTGGAAAGGCTGCCTGCAACAAACGCTGCGTCCTTGGAAAGGCTGGCGATGAGGAAAAGTGAGACAGAGACCCACACAGCCTTGTAGGAGCCTCAAACAAACATCCCGTCCTGGTCTTTTGGCGAGGAAGAGCCCAGAGACGGAGTCTCACTTGGATGTTCAACCAAGTTCCTAAGTGGGTAGCCACTTGGGTCATAGCCCGCAACTAACAGTCTTAGCTCAACTTGTGTGGACTTAGATGTGGTTTATAAGTGGGCGCTGACCCAGGTCACGACCAGCTTCCTGCCACTCAAGCACCTTATATGTGGGCTGTGACCCAGGTTGCGACCTTCCTAACTTGGCCGAGGATTCAAGCAGCACCAAGAAGACAGGCCCCCGTGGGTTGTGACCCAGGTTGCGACCTTCCTAACTTGGCCGAGCATTCAAGCAGCACCAAGAATTGGACTTTGGGTCCATTTTTGGTGGACGGAAAAGGGTTAACTCAACTTGTGTGGACTTAGAAGTGGTTTATTTGACCCAAGATACGCTCAACTTCCTGCCACTCAAGCACCAAGAAGCCCTTTGAGGCCATCGACTTGGAAGCGGCCGAGCCATTGGCCAAGCCATTGGCCGAGCCGTTGGCCGAGCTTCTGAGCATGGGCTTCCCCTTAGCTGCGGCGCAGCGGGCGCTGCAGCGCTGCAGCGGCCTGTGGGAGGCCGTGGATCAGCTGTTGCAAGGCGGGTGAAAAAGGCACCCCGAATCGTCGGCTGGGAGCTTCAGGAAGTTGTCGCGCAAGGGTTCTGTTGATGCAGGTGTTGCTAGCACTTTTTTTTATGATGTCTATTTGTTTATTTGTGAACCTTTGTTTTAGCCTAATGCCGTGATGTCTGGCTTTTCCAGTGTCCAGTGCCCACTTGGCGATCTGACTGCCTTTCGAAGCCGTACCGCGCGAAATGTGCCCACATGCGAAATGTGCCCCAACAAGGGGCACGGAGTCACGGAGCCACCAGCAATAACGTACTTACATGTTGGCATCATCTCATGCTTGAAGCCATAATATTGGGGATATGCGGAGGATCGTATACCAGGTCACAATATGATACAATACGGGTTTGGGTCAAAAATAGGTGCAACCCTGGTAAATGGAAGCATGGACTGAAGCCTGCGGTCCACATTTATCCTGGTGGTTTGACTTTGACCCACACACCCACACCCATATGGCCATGGGTCAATGTCCCGTACCTCCAGTGAACATCCCAATCCCCACTAAAATAGACTAGAATGGGTGGTGCACCTACCCCAAAATGGGATCCTATTGGTTTTGACCCACACCCATATGTCAAATCTGGAGATCCCTCCAATTCCATGACTCGCGCGTTGACACCTCGCCTCAGAACTGTCGACCGCTCGCCCAGGCCTTTGCCACGCGGCCTTTTCGATGCAGAAGGAGTGACTGAAACCGCCGAGGCCGCGAAAGTGGCGAACATTTGGTCAGAGTTCTGACGGATTTTGCGCAACCTCCATTTGCTCAAATGAACATACTTTACATATTCATCCCAGTTGGTTTTGAAGGGAATCCGTGGACACATTTTCTCATTTGTTTCCAGTCGGAAACAGCAAATGGAAGAGTAAAACCAAATAGAGCTCGGGGTTTACAAGAGCCCTTACAGTCTTCGGGGTAGGGATCCCTTTGCAGTTGCAACCCTCCATTCTTTGCCCAGTGGATTCCGCCCCTTTCCACTCTTTTTGGGGTAAGGGTTCCCCTGTAAACTCAACAAACAAACAACACATGTCCGTGTTTTGCCCATGGAAATCCAGACATCTGAGCATTCGCTGAAATGAATATGCTTTTTGCTTTTCCCCTTGTTGGTTTTCAAGGGAAACGATTTCACTGCTGCACAGGTTTTCTCATCTGTTCTGGGGGGCCCGTGTTCGCAAATGGAAGGCCCGGTTTCAGGTACCGGAGCCATGAGATTTGGCATGTGACAGGAGAAGGTCTCAACGGCCCCCTGCTCAAAATGAAAACGCTGCACTTAGGTGAAAAAGGGATGGCCCCTGCTGGGAACGAACGCAGCCTCTTTCATTTTCGGAGTCCTGACCCGTCCTTTTATTTTCGGAGTCCTGGTAGAAGTTTGCATGCCGTTCGAGCGTATAGTGTAGTCATATGTGCGCTTTTCCGTCGCTCGGAGGTCCTGGATGCTGTTTTGAGGGGTGGGGGAAGACCATTCTAGTGGTAACACAAACAGTTCCAACGGTTTTTGCAACCACAGCTTCGTTTGGTTGAATTTTCATGGCACTGGTTGCAGGCTGGTTCAAATCATTTACCAGTGCCATCTATTTTACCAAAAGAATACCTATGTTTCTGACCCTTGTGACAAAGTCCCTTTGCCATCTAGGAAGACAAACTCCCATTCTTCAAGCGTGTTTTTTTGTTTTTTGCGGGCAACCCACAGACTGTGTCGACCTCAATGGCTCCAAAAGGCGAAAGGCGGGTCGATTGAGAATTGCAGGAAGGCGACCCCAATATACTCACGAACGACGACCTTGGCTCAAGCTCTTTGGGATATTGATGTCTTGAATTTGCTACCCACACACTTTTGGGATTTGATGTCTTGAATTTGCAACCCACGCACTTTTGGGATCTTGATGTCTTGAATTTGCTACCCACACACTTTTGGGATCTTGATGTCTTGAATTTGCTACCCACACACTTTTGGGATCTTATGTCTTGAATTTGCTACCCACACACTTTTGGGATCTTGATGTCTTGAATTTGCTGCCCACACACTTTTGGGATCTGATGTCTTGAATTTGCTATCCACGCACTTTTGGGATCTTGATGTGTTGAATTTGCTACCCACACACTTTTGGGGTCTTGATGTCTTGAATTTGCGACCCACACACTTCTGGGATCTGATGTCTTGAATTTGCTACCCACACACGTTTGGGATCTTGATGTCTTGAATTTTGCTACCCACACACTTTTGGGATCTTGATGTCTTGAATTCGCTACCCACACACTTGTGGGATCCTGATGTCTTCAATTTGCTAACCACACACTTTTGGGATCTTGATGTCTTGAATTTGCTGCCCACACACTTTTGGGATCTTGATATCTTGAATTTGCTACCCACAAACTTTTGGGATCTTGATGTCTTGAATTTTCTACCCACAGACTTTTGGGACCTTGATGTCTTGAATTTGCTACCCACACACTTTTGGGATCTTGATGTCTTGAATTTGCTACGCACACACTTTTAGGACTTGATATACACTTTTGGGATCTTGATGTCTTGAATTTGCTACCCACACACTTTTGGGATCTGATGTCTTGAATTTGCTACCCACACACTTTTGGGATCTTGATGTCTTGAATTTGCTACCCACACACTTGTGGGATCTTGATGTCTTGAATTTGCTACCCACACACTTGTGGGATCTTGATGTCTTGAATTTGCTACCCTCACACTTTTGGGATATTGATGTCTTGAATTTGCTACCCACACACTTTTGGGGTCTTGATGTCTTGAATTTGCTACCCACACACTTGTGGGATCTTGATGTCTTGAATTTGCTACCCACACACTTGTGGGATCTTGATGTCTTGAATTTGCTACCCTCACACTTTTGGGATATTGATGTCTTGAATTTGCTACCCACACACTTTTGGGATCTTGATGTCTTGAATTTGCTACCCACACACTTTTGGGATCTTTTTCGTTTTGATTTGCTACCAGCCATACTTTTTGGGTCTCGATGTTGCCAACCCTCCGCGAAAGTTCGGCATCATAGGTCTTGGCACAGCTGCTGGCGGTGTGGTTCAGCCAGAGGCACAGCCTGGAGGACGATGCATGGGTCTGAAGAGACGTCTCCACATCGAGCCCAGGTTTCTTTGGGGTCAAAATGAAATTCCTGTATGGATTTATATGAAGAGGATGTGTTGTTTTGGGTTCTTTTTGTTACTCTGCAAAGCCTAAAGCTCAAATGTAGCTACTCGTCGTTCGCGGTTGCCAACCTTGTCCACCAGAGGGGAGCATGGTCCAGTTGCCCAAGGGATGTACTCGCCTCTACCTTGGATTTCGGTTCCGACCTAGGTAGTTCGGTTCGCGAATCCGTTTCGCCGGGAGGATATGGATTGATGTTCGGTGGCGTGTGGTTGGCCAGGTTACCGAGTAGTGCCCTTTTACCCTTTTTGGGGGGAGGGTTCCCCTACAAAAATAGACTACAGAAACAAGGGCCCTTATTCTAACCTCTCCACTGGAGGCCCTAGGTTGGTTTCCCCTTGATTTCTTTCTAGATCATGCTTGCTTATCCAAGGCGTACTGTCGGGTTCTGGGAGTGGAAGAGGTTGCTAGTTGTGGTTGAGTTCTCTTCTACTGCAAGAAATGTGCCTGGGAGTGCGAAGGTAATGGGCATGAGCATCAATCTCTTTTTGGGGCGAAGAGCGGTTCCGATTTTTCGGGGGCTGCGACGTGGCTTTGCCAATGATATCATTTTCCATTTATGGGTCTGTCTTTTTTTGGGGAAACCCCCCAAAATGGGTTGTTGTCCTTTGGGCTTCCCTTTAAACCCAACCAAGAAGGGGTACCGACTCCAAACAAGAGACACCCATTTCGTGGGTGGCGTCCTGAAGCCTTGGACACGCACTGCTCGCTGCGTCCAAAAAGCACCGAGACCTCACACACCTGCAAAAAGTCAGCTCCTTGTCAGCGCTCAAGATGCCCAGACCGCATGTGCCAATCTTCATCCTCGCAGAAAAACATTTAGACAGTCAGACAAGCATCTCTCAAGGATTGATAAGGCACGTTGATCATGACCCACACGCAGAGTTTGACCATGTCACACATCTCTTTCAAAAGTGAAGCTTGCAAGCCTGGTTTTTGTATCATGCATCCTGGCACATTTGCATGCGCATGGATTTGAGCCTTTCAATGAGTGTAAGGAGTGCACAGATTGGCCATCCTTTGCAGCATCAGCACTGCTATCAAACCACCCCAAGGGAGAGGTCCCCCTTTTTTTTCTTCTTTCGGGACACCAAAACGGTCCCACCGAAACGCGCCCTTTGGGGTCCGGTGGGGTCCAACGTCCGACGATGCCGGCGCCAGGAGGTGTGTGCTGCACTTCGCCTGGGAACCCAAATCGGCCGAGCCAAAAAATGGGAGCGACACGTCTGACACGTCCTGAAAGAAAATGGGCAACTCCCTAACAAGTCGATGAGTTGAGAAGGCGCCAAGAACGGAAATAATTCGGCAACTGTTTTAGAAGTTCATGAGTTGAGAAGGCGCCAAGGGTACCAACAACAAAACTGGGGGAGGGGGGAGGTCCGCTTGTCAAAGACGTGAGGGAGATGTGGCCAATGTTGTGGGCAGATTGCAGCAAGCTCACATGTGGCGGAGTGCCTGGAGGTTCCGTTCCTGAGATTCCTTGGGTTCCTCTGCTGCGGGTTCAGATTGGTCATTGCTGACTAGCGATTTATGATTGAACTGATGCAAAGAAAGAGAAATCAGCAAGAGTGAAGGCTTGTCGCGGTCAACTGGCATCCATTGTGATCAAGCTTCCTGACGAGGGGTCATGTTGATGTAGCCCACTTTGCTGCGGCCTGTGCATCCAATGAAGCTGCAGTTGAAACACATGGATGCTGCCTAGAGCTAAAACCGGATTCTGATCAGTTGTGCAGGCGTCCGTTGAGCTGCAGTGCACGGCCCCTCCGTTTTCGCCAACGGGCTCTTGCAACTGTCGCTGCGTGCCAGGAGTTCAACCTCAACTTGTGCCCTGTGGCCAGGGGTCAAAATCCCGTGGCCCCAATTATTCAATAAACATCCTAATCCCCACTAAAATAGGTTCTAAAATGGGTGGTGCACCGAAAACCCCAAAATGGGTTCCCATTGGTTTTGACCCACAGCCATGTGGTTTTGCTGTTTCTGGCCAACCCGCAGCTGCCTGCCACTCGCCATCTTTTTTTTTACGTGTCCCGTGAAGCGTTCAGTGAACAGCCTTGGCCCAACCTGCGGCTGAGATCTCATGAGGCATCAAACAAATCCTCGCCGCGCCTCAAGGACTGGAGTGGGGGCCAAACCCCTCTCTAAAACGAAGGCGGCCCTTGGAAGCGAAGACGACCATTTGTAAAGAATCCCTCCCAAAAAGCGCAGCCTACCACCAGGTGAAGCCCCCTGGCAAAACATAGGCGACCCTTTCAAAGAGAATCCGCCAGCGATATTCCATGTTTGCGTCATGGGGGCTAGGGGGCAGGGAGGGCATGGGGAGGGAGCCCACGTAGCCCAAGGCCTCAGTTGGGCTCCCTCCCCCCCCCCTCCCTCCCTCCCTCTCTCCCTCCCTCCCTTCCTCCCTTCCTCCCTCCCCCCCACCTCCCTCCCCCCCAGGCCCCATGTTCGAACCTCTTCATTTCGGCGATCTCCTGCGGTCCGGTCATCCAGGCCGGCGGCCTGCTCTGGTGTACTTCGCCTCCACGGCCCCGCGACTCAAAATTCGCGACGCAACCGAAGCGAGCCCAGCAGGTCTGAAGACACCCGCCGTTTTTTTTGGGGGCCACGAGGAAAACCGCTGTGCAATCGTTGTTTTTTTGGTTTGGGGAGGGGGGTGGGGGGGCGGGCGACCTCGATTTCGAGCAACGCCCCGTTTCTGTTTGCTCCTTCTTTTGGATGTTATGAGAGTTTGAGGTTCACCCAATGTGCACCAAAATCCAAAAGAATAGAAACACTTCATGATTTGGTGGCAAAGGCTGTGATAGGTGTGGGTGTTCTCGTTTCTTGGGAGGGCATACGTTTCCTTTGTTCCCATAAGGTTCGACCCTTTGCTTGGGTACATGTCTTTGCCATGCAACATGTGCTCACTGTCGTGCAGGGGGTTCCGAGGTGTGACACAGTCACTGGAACGCAGAAGGAAACTAAGCTCCAAGCGCGAAAAAAAGAAAACTTGCTCGCATCGGATGATGTCTTACAGCAACTCATTTGGGGACCCAGGGGGCTCTTGCCCCCTCCAGACCCGAGAAACCCTCGGGAGAACCCCGGCCCACTTGGAGGTCAAGCCCTCGGCCCACATGAAACTGTGGGCGCAAAAACCGTCAGGACCCCATTTGCCCCAGCGATCAGGTGAGCTCCTGGAGTTGCAGACAAGCATCGGAGCATGGGACTGGCAACCGAATAGCCTTTACGCCAAAAGGCCAACTTAGATTTGGTGCTTCGGTTCTGCCAAAACAAGCCCGGGGTTTGCCTAAAAAGACACCTTCCAGTTGCTTAAGTTTTTTTGTTGTTGTTCCTTGTTGTTTTTACAGGGAATCTATCACTATTGGACATATTGTTATTTTTCCCAGGGGGCTTAAGCAAATGGAGGACACCGTATTTCCAAAAATCAGGGACCCCCCCCCTTACATGGGCTGGTTCAAGGCAAATCAAGCCGTCCCCCAGTTGGAGACACACCTATCAGCCATATGGGGGTTGATCAATACTCCTGGCCCCCAAATGACCATGGGTAACTTTTCCCGTGTGCAAAATATCCCCTTCTCGTTGGTTTTCCTCAATGGTCATCCCCATGTAGTTCAAGGACCTTTTGATCAACCTCCATATTTGTCTAGGTCCCCCAGTAGTGCCCTTTCTCTCGCCCTTTTTGATTGGGAGGGTTCCCCTACTAAAATAGACTACAGAAAAATGTTGGTACCAACTTATTCTAACCTCTCTGGAGGACCTAGTTGTTCCACGCTCTCCAGGCCCTTCTGGATCGCTTCGATGAGCTTGGCGCTGTCTTCAAGCAGGCTAGTGCGGATCTCGCTGACGCGCTGGTTTTTGCTTTCCTACATGCTCAACCGCCTGCAGAGGGGCCCTTTGCTTTTGTCGATGCGTTTGGGTGAGGTGCCTGTGTTTTTTCAGGGTCGGCTTTCTTTGCTTTCTTGTTCTTCGGGCTTCCTTCAAAATCAACCTTGGCTTGGAAGATGGGACCAGCCATCCGGTTCACCTTGGGTGTTTTTGTTCTTTTTAGTTGATTTAGTGGTGGGGTTTACGAATGGAAC
The DNA here is from genome assembly GCA_963377175.1 of Effrenium voratum. Lineage (NCBI taxonomy): Eukaryota > Dinophyceae > Suessiales > Symbiodiniaceae > Effrenium > Effrenium voratum. The sequence continues at coordinate 445,524 of CAUJNA010002090.1, read as the reverse complement.
CTCAAGTTAAACTTTTAGCAGGGGATCTGAGGATAACCCAGTGTTGCTACCTCTGAAAAGAAAAATGAAACCAATGCAGATCAACATACTTGTCGGGCCCCATCTAACCTTTTGCCACTGGCTCCCAGCCCTCCACTTAGCTTTTTAGCCTTTTAGTGTTTAGGGTTAGTTTCCATTTAACCCACAAGTTAGTCACTTTTCGCGGGGGATCTGAAAACGGGCAACCCAGTTGAGCTGTGGAAGAGCTGGAGAGCTCAGGTCCAGTGCGACGGATCAAAACCAGCCCAGCCTGTCCTCCAGACAACGTCCCGTCCAGGCCCTTTGCGCTCAAAAATCGGCCCACCCGAATTGAAATTCCGGACACTGTGAAATTACTCGGTTTTGCAGAACGCGTCCATGCATTCATTTCTCTCGCTCTCTCTCTCTCTCCGTCTCTCTCTGTGTCTCTCAATGGGTCAATGCGGAAGTCCATGGCCACGAGATATGCTTTTATCGCACGAGCTGGGCAGCTGGCATCCACGGCCTTGGCGTTGTGCTTTTTTTTGGTGGTTCCAAATGGAGATAGTGGTGTTTTGTTAGTTCCATATATGTTAATTGGTGTTTTTTTGTGTTTTTTGGGATAGCTGGTCTCATTCGGCACTACACTGCATGTGTGATCCAGGAATGGGAATTCCATGCCGAGCTTCAACGAGCCCATGTGTGCGCCATGGTCCTGCACCCTTTCACGGGCCCGAGGGAAATCGAGTTCGTTTGTCCTAAACAGGACATGTTGACTAAGCAGGAACCCTGAAGATATATTCCAGGGTTGGGCCACCATGTTGAAGCAATCAGCTTCTGCAAACAAGAAACGCTGAACCCTGATAGAATTTGACCTCCAGATGGATCTTGGCTTTGGCAAAGCCAGGCTTTGCAACGGCACTGGTCCGAAGTGCTGGAGCAAGGGCCTCAGGCCGAAAGCCGAACGCCCATACCTCCAGCGCCTTTGGAACCACCATACCTCCAACGCCCATACCTCCGAAAGCACACCTCCACAGAACCAAACCACTGGGCTCCAAACTTCAAACCACCAAGCGGGAAGTAAATTAGCCTTGGCAGGGTGCACTTGTCCTTCCCGGCACGAAGGGAGGATTTGAGACAAAATATAAACAGATAACATATGCGTAAGATACAGATAATAATAATAAAAATGACCGGCCAAGATACCACAATAAGATAGAAAATTATCTACAGGACACTGACCACCTTCTCAATTCAACAGTACACGTTTCAATAGCCAAAGCACTGATAGAGAATCATGAAACCTATTAGATGTAAGTATTGTAAAATGGAATGAAGGTGGGACTTCTCAGAAAGTAAGTAAGACGAAGATGGAAGTAAGTAAAATCATGAATCCTACGTGAGTATTTGGCACAGCTTGTAACCTCGCGTATTGGCATAATAATACCATTTAGGTACGATATGAAAAGGAGTTAGTAATCCGCATGCTTCTAATTGCTTGGCTGTGAGAAAGAAGAGAACCCGGAGGTATGTTGAACAAGATGTAGGATTATATATATATATATATTTGTTTAAATAAATTTCCATATAACTAGTAACTAATACTGAAAGTACACACGTAATTTTATCGGTGGAGTTCCTGTTGGGATTGGGGCATATAACATATAGATTAAATGCGTGATAAAGAAGAACACAACAAAGAAGAAATGGACATAGAAAACGTTAGACAAAGAACCTCTTCAATGTTGGATTGTAAACATCATGTCCTCCACAAAGTTATTCTATTAAAGATGAAATGAGAGACGATCAGTTTGTAATTACTGTAACTCCGCACGGAGTCATTTAGTTCATTTGGTAAAACATAACCCATACAAGCTCTTCCCATTAAGAAGAAATACATATGATTCCAGAAAACCAAGTTTTATGATAATACAAATATCAAGCATGACATATATGTCTCAAGATGTAAACGTATAAAAACAATAAGCAAAAACAACATGTTGCACCATTAGAATGATATCGTAAACCATCCACAAGATATGTATTTGATTCAAAAGAACGTGCTAACATATGTGCTGGATTAATATGATATGGCTGCGAGTCAATTTATAAGGTCCGGAACAGGGTCCGGAACCCACATGCGATCCAGACCTCCGTTCCAGACCTCCGTTCCACACCTTGCCTAGAAACTTGATCCAGACCTTCCGTTCCAGACCTTCTGTATATATTTATGTCTAGTTTAGAGTATTGGTTCAGACGGTCAGGTGATTTGGTGGTTTATTGACTCCCCCCTTGTTTTGCCAAATGCTACGCGTTAAAGCTGGTGTTCGAGAGAAGCCTGAGGTATCCTGAGGTGCTAACGATGGGTTTTCCTTGTCGAGCTTTGGTGGTTAGGGCTGCGTGGCTTGTAGTCATTGGGACTTGGATGGAACTGGGCAGCGGTCCTGTTGACAGATGTGTTTTTGGAACGGCCTGTCAATGTTAAGGGTCAACCCCGCCGCAATCTGTTCGATACGATGCGGTGGCGGTTCGATACCGCTCTCGGTCGTCACATTGTTGAAACGACCATGTACCATGCTGCTTGCTAGTGTTCCCAAGTGCAACACTCGCGTAACCGTTCCAGGCCCCGTTCCAGACCCGTTCCAGACGTGTTCCAGACGCAGCGGGGCAATTTGCCACCAAGTCCACACGCACACACACACACATGCCCCATGTAAGTAGCTGCGCTTCTTACGCGGCCCGCCATGCCGCCCAAGAAGCCTTCGAGGAGGTGCCGTATCGTAAGGCCGCGCGCCGCTGGTCGCTTCATCCATCCATCTACCCATCCATTCATCCATCCATCTGTCGATCTTACACTAAATGAACGTGTGCTTGAGGACTCCACACATGTCTTCCCAGAGGTCCGGAACAACCAACCTTGCGTAACTGACTCGTTCCAGACGTCCGCGTCACCGCGGAACGTTCCACACCAGAATATTGACCCACACCCATATATACATATATATATATGCTTATATTCACCTGAGAATACTCCAGAGACCAATTGTAATACTTGTTTAATCAATCAAGATTCCAAAAAACGACAGAGGAGAAGGATATGATTGATTGTAAATGACCGTTCATTAGTACTACAAAGTAATCAATACTCAACATGAGAGTAATGGATGTCTGATCCTTTCAGTTGTATCATTAAGATGTTTGACCTTTCTGTTTAGTACTTTATTGTCTTCTTGCTATCTTGTGTTATTCATGGCTCATTAGGGGGCAAGGGTCCCTGTGGGAAAGCCCCAAAGGTTTATGAGGGGTTAGTATTTGGGAAGTCCTTTTTGTTGTATCACAGAAGTGATCAGGGCGTGAAAAGGTGAGCACATGTGGGTATGGCTATCCGCACTGAAATCAGGTATATCCCTTTGCATTTGCATCAATAATCAGACGCCAACCCTAGCTATGTATACTTTTTATCCCTTGTGACTTTCAGGTGTTGTGTCAGTATCGAGGAGGGCAGGTAACTGTTGTGTGAAGGAGTGTTGTTTGGGCTGGCCGGAAGAGCTTGGTCGCGTGATGTCGAGTAGCATGACAGCGGCCAGTACGCAATGTTGAAGATTCATGGGTCTGAATCATTCATTGATACATATATATATATATATAAATATGTTACATATATATAATCATCACCAACATCAAATAAATGTTGGTATGTTGGCCTTGATTCGGGGGCTGTTGCTACTCATGTTGTCGCTTTTGGAGGACTGCGCTAGTGCATGTCGCCCAAAGGGCACGGCAATTGGGTGTCTTTTTGGAGGGGCCCCACAAAATTTGGCTTTCCTTTCGGTTCCCTCAAAACCTACCTGACAAGCATACCCTCAAAACACGAGAGTGACAAATCCAATTGGGCAGACAGCAGCTTTGGCCCGACATCACAGATGGATATATGTCGGTGCCGTCTCTCCGAGTTGACACACTCGTTGTGATACCTCCATGCAAAAGCTGCGTGTAATTTTACATTGCGAACAGAGCTCTTAGCTTCGAGAGAGACTAGGTTGCAGAGGCTTCTCCAAAATCGGGGTGTCTTTTTTGAGGGTGCCATTTTTTGAGTGGGTTTTAAATGGGAACGAAAGGGAAACCACCAATTTTGAGGGTCCCCCATTGAGACAAACCCAAAATGACGGGTTGCACAGGGCTCATGTCAATTTCCATGAGTTCAGCTTCGACGGCCCCATCAGCCGGCACTGACCCGAGGTCTGTGTCCAGGGATGGCGACGTGCTGCCAGAAGTCAAGGACCGGACCTGGCAAGGGCAGACAGGTTAGACCTTCCGACGAATCAGTGGAAGCCTTCAGCGCAGCAAGGATGGCAGAGCTTGTACATGTCAAACTCTCTACAGCTATGAACTTCCATGGGGACCACTCTCCTCAACGGTTGGCGCACATGAATCTCCACCTAAATGATGCCCACCAAAGGGTTGCCCCAGTAAAATTCATGGCCATATCTGATCTGCCCAAAAGTGTGATGGCGCGGAACTATCGATCGTGCTCTTGCAAGAGCCGCATCTCCAAGAAGCACTTTGGGACGCAAGCCTGCAAGGGTGTGTTTCGACAAGGCAACCCTTTGAGGAAGCAGACACTTCCCATTTGCTTAGAGTATGTTTTATCTGGTGGTTTTAAAGGGAATCTATCACTACTGGATATATTTTGTCAGGGTGCTCGAGCCAATGGAGGGACATGATTCTTTGGGCAAAGCTAGCCAGCACTTGCCATTGACAGGCTGGGACGGTTGGGAACAGCTGGAAGCTAGCACGGTGAGTTGGGCCTACCTATGGTGGTTTTCCTTGTAGTCACACCAGATGGTTTTCCTTTGAACAAAGAAAACACATATTGAGATGTCGCCCCTCGCTTTGGGAGCCAGGATTGCAGTGCGCAGGCTTTTCCATGGTTTGGCAGTTGCGCATCAGATGGCCAAGGTCCAGTTGGGCGGATCTCACATTGACCCGGTTGACATTCAAGGGACAGAAGGAAGCAAAGATTGCAGCTTTCATCTGCTTAAGAATATGTTTTATTTATATTTTTCCCTGTTGGTGTTGAAGGGAATCTATCACTATTGGACATATGTTTTTTTTGCAGAAGGCAAATGGAGGGTCGGGAACCCCTACTTTGAGAACCCCCTCTTGACTGGATTAGGACATTCTGCTGCAGCTGCTGCTGGCAGGGCCCAACGATTGCTTGGCGGCTGCACGAACCTCAGAGAATCTGATTTATTTCTTTCTTTATTTATTTCTTTCTTTCTTTCTTTCTTTTTGTCTGTCTGTCTGTCTTTCTTTGTTGTTTTTCCTTTCTTTGTTTCTTTTGTTTTCTTTGTTTCTTTTTTTCTTTCTTTGGTTCTTTCTTTGTTTCTTTCTGTCTGTCGTTCTTTGCTTCTTTCTTTCTTTATTTGTTTCTTTCTTTCTTTTGTCCTTTCCTTTCTTTCTGTATTTCCTTTCTTTGTTTATGTTATCCTCAGATCAGATCTGAGGATTTGTTAGTGTTTGGCTGCATTGCCAAGGGGGAGATACAGAGGGGCAGTCAGCTGATCTCGTAAAGTTTTTTTTTCTTCCTTTCTTTCTTTCTTTCCTTTCTTTCCTTTCTTTCCTTTCTTTCCTTTCTTTCCTTTCTTTCCTTTCTTTATTTCTGTCTTTGCTTGTTATTTATTTCTGTATTTATTTCTTTCTTTCTTTCATTCTTTCTTTCTTTCTTTCTTTCTTTCTTTCTTTCTTTCCTTTCTTCATTTCTGTCTTTATTTGTGTCTTTCTTTATTTGTATTCCTTTCATTATTTCGTTCTTTCTTTATTTATTTCTTTCTTTCTTTCTTTCCTTCTTTATTTCTGTCTTTCTTTGTGTCTTTATTTTTAGTTTCTTTCTTTATTTCGTTCTTTCTTTGTTTATTTCTTTCTTTATTTATTTCTTTCTTTCTTCCTTTCCTTTCTTTATGTATTTCCTTTATTTGTTTATGTCTTTCTTTCCTTTCTTTATTACGTTTCTTCTTTCTTTATTTCTTTGTGTCCTTTCTTTGTTTATTCATTTCTTTCCTTTCTTTGCTTACTTCTTTCTTTCCTTTCTTTCCTTTCTTCCTTTCTTGCTTTATTTCTTTCTTTCTTTCTTTCTTTTTTTCTTTCTTTCTTTCTTTCTTGTTTTTTCTTTCTTTCTTTCTTTATTTCTTTCTTTCTTTCTCTTTTTCTCTCTTTCGCTGTTTCTCTCTCTCTCTCTCGCTTTCTGTATTTGTTTTTCTCATTATATCGGTTTCTTACTCTTCCTCTTTCTCTTGCGCTGAACGTGTAAAACGACAACTGGAGTTTTGGAGCATCGAACGTCCGCAGAGGGTCACGCGAGTCCCGTCTCCGAACGCCCTCCAAGACCTCCCAGATCTCGCGGATGCATTCTTAGAGAGAGCTGGCTCATGTCCGTGGGCCATGTGTTCTAACGGCAGGTGGGCCACAATCGAAGCCCAGCTGGTTGAAGTCAGTCCCACGAAATTGTACAGCCCACGAAATTGTACAGCCATCCTTTGGATTTTTTAATGGTGGCTTTGGGTAGACCCCATTACTACCAGGTTTTGGGCGTGACTCAGATGTTCAAAGCAAAAAAGGAAAACACACAGTTTCAACAGTCCCCTAGTTGAGGAAAACACCAGTTGGACTGTAAAAGGGCTTTACAAGAGCGAGACATGGTCAGGCTTTTCTTGCTTCCCTTCAAAAGCCAGTCCTTGTCCAAGGTCTCCCTTGTTTTGACACATTCACGGCTCTATGTCAAACAATTCGGAGCGCCTTTGGATGGCCGTTGCTGGTGAGAAGCGGGAGGAGCAAAGTGGCCCTGAGCGTGAATTCGGCTCTTCCGCACGTGCACAAACAACCTCAATCGCGACGCCTACCTGCAGTCTCCATCACCCTTTAAAATGGGGTCATTACCCAAAATAAAGGGCATTTTTCAAGGCTGGAGAGGGTGCGGGCATGGATGCAGTGGTTCCCAAGAAAGGACAACACGGGAATGACGGCTTGGTGTATCCCAGCGGCACTGCAAACAACATGTGTCGTATGCGCGTATATGTATATATTTACACACATACGCATTTGTTTATGTACATATGGGATATAATGTATATATGTATATACATATGCATACATATGCATACATGCACCTATGTCTAAATCCTTGTACAATAAACCTTTGCGCGTGCCCTGTCTTGCGTGAACCAGCGCGCGCGCGCGCGGGCCAAGGTCCTGCCTGGTGCTGTGCTGGGCGACTTCTGCAGCTAAGATCTCAGTATAGGGCTGATCAACGTATGTGTTGGGCTCAAGGGCTTACAAGAGCTTGATCTACCGCGCAACAAGTCGGATTCGCGCACAATTTGAGATACATTGGTCAGTCTTCATGGCCCCACATGACCTGCGTTTGAAGCTCTTCCCACGGGGAAGGTTGTACTTCTTGGTCGATTTACCCAGTGGTCATGCCGTGTGAAGGACCAGGTCATCAACTCGCCGAAATCAACTCACAAAAGGTGGACATTTTCTCGCCACTGGAGGTGTTGGGCCGTCCCCTTTTCGCAACCTACCCATCATGTAGGCCCTTTGCTGGAAAAAGAATCGCCTTCAGGTGGAATGATGGTGAGCAATGGTATTGAACCATGACCTGATCACTGCAAGCTGAAGGGTCGCTAACATTTAGTCTTCCCGTTTTATGAGAGGCAGCTGGCAGTCAGTGGGACAGCCCTGTAAAAATGTGTGGAGGTCGGGCAGATAAAGTCCCCGCTGATGAAACCGAGCAAATCATGTTCCAGCCGGCTGGTTTCTCCCCTTCAGGCGAGAGTTTGCTTAAGAATGCTTTGTTTTGCTTCATTCTGATGTACTATGCGCAGATCCGATTTCGGACCACATGTGTCCATCAACTACGTACTGCTTTAGCCAAGCAACCGAATGTGGCAACAGTTCTTCGCGAAGATATCCTCACTTTGCAGCTGTGCAGGGCCCAAACCCGCATTGGCCAATTCAAAAAAGGGCTCGACGCTCTCCCTCTCTCTCTCTCCCACTCTCTTTCTCTTGATGTATATATATATATATATGGCCGTGGGTCAAAACCAATGGTACTATTTTGAGGTAGGTTTTAGTCTATTTTAGTGGGGATTGGCATGTTCACTGGGGGTTCGGGATTTTGACACATGGCCATATAATATGTATGTATGTGGGATCCCCAGTTTGTGAAAACCAAAGAGGGACCACTACGTTACAAGCTGTTTGACGTTTGGGAGGGCTTCCGAAGTGCATTTTTGGTGATGCTAGCTTGTTCAATTCGGATCAGTGGCCCCGCATGTTGGATTTCGAGCATCCATGTGGGAAGGTGACAAGGCAAACGGAACTCCCGAACGGCAAGTGTTTCATGCTAGTTCTCCTTTAAAAGACCACCGTGCCCACCGAAGTACGGTTTCGAAATGCGGTTTTCCTCTAGGGGTCCCGCCAGATTTGCCGCGTTCCATGCACAAAGGGTGCCTTAAGAAGTCTTAAGTAGATAAGTTGTTTGGCATCAAAGACCCAGACCCATTTAGTGACAACGGATACATAGAGGTTTACTACTGTCGGTGGACGAAATCCTGCACCACCTAAGAAGCCCTGAAAGGATGATTCCCCCGTAAATACCAACAAATACTTTGCCCATGGATTCAAAGTGGTGCGAAATGGATTTTTTCCATCCACAGTATGTAATGGAAAAGCCGCATGCACGACTCCAGCCGTGCATTTGGTGCCCCAAATTCCACCCTGCCACGGTGCCCTCACGAGAGCCACACTCAAAACCGGGGTAGATGAAGGTTAGGAAAGGACAATCCCAACCATAAATAGCAGCGGCCGTCTTGATTCTTGAAGCATGGTTCTGGGTCGACTGGTCGACCATTTTAGTAACGGGTTTTGATTGTGACTCATGTGGGCTGAACAACTTGAAACTGGTTCTTTACATGGTTCTGGGTCGACCGTTTTAGTATCGGGTTTTGAGCAAGTGACTCAGACGAGGCCTCGTGAAGCGCACGCGCCTCTCCTTGGAGCTGCTGGCGGTGGAGCGGTTCTGCTTCGAGGTGCCTTTGGGGCAGGGGGGGGCGGCGGCAGATGCATGCGGCTGGGTGGTGGAATCATCATCAAATTTGACCTTGAAGTAGCCCATACTTCCCCCCATTTCTAATTCTGGCGGCCCTTGTAGTAACTGAGTATGGGCTCAAACTGTGCCTAAACCGTTTTTGGACAGTTTCCAGCAGAAGCTGTGGGGGGACTCGGACCGGACGGCAGGTGCATGCGGCGGTGTGGGTGGTGGGTGGAAAAGTGCTCGTTTTTGGGTGGGGCGTCCGTTTTTCCGGCGGTGGGGGTGTCCGTGTTCTTTGCGTCCTGGTTGTTTCGCCCCTTTTGGGGGGGTTGCTTTTAAGGGAACCAAGAGGAAACCACCCATTTCGGGGCTCCGTCACTTTGAGTCTTGGACACACACACACACACACACACACACGCATGTCGTAGGATGTTTGACATGCAAGGGAAACCAAGAGGAAATCAAATATTTACAGGGTCTCACCTTCAATCGGAGAGTCTCTCATGTGCATATACCTAGGTCTAAATGTGTGGTGATTGTGTGTGTGCACTGTATGCACATTGTACATTTAATGCTGGTCACACGCGAAGGTATATGTGCATTCGTACGTATAGGTTTGTTTGCGACCCTCGCCTCACCACCGTCGCATTTGAATACAGGCATGCTTCTGGCATGACCTTCATGCATAGTGCTGCTTGAGTCGCACTCCTCAAACGTTCCTGCGCGTACCGTTTCAGTCTCCAGAGTATGTTCATTGACCATTGAAGCAAGTTGTGTCTTTGCCAGCGTTCCAAGGGGTCTGTTCGACTCGCTACTTGGATGTTGGCCCAAATTAGTATGTGGTTAGCAACTTGGGCATGGGTGGTTGTCAAACTGACTTGTCCAAACCCAACCTTTTGACCTTTTGGTGTTCCCCTTTTGGTTCATGTTTTGTCAAGGTTCGACAAGGTTGACCTTTAATTTCCGGGCCCTTTGGGCAAGAGAGCAAAACCAAGGACCCTTTTGGACCGCACATAATGCTACCAGGGTTCCTTTAACAGAGGGTCCCTACGGACACCAGTGCAGCACAGCACTTTCACCTGGTTTTCGCAGAACCAGTCTTGTTTGGAGCATTTGGTTCCAAACTAGGGACCCTTCCAACTGGTTGCTATGAATCAATGTTACCGTTCAATAGACCAACATCCGGGGTCCCTGAACTTAAAACGCATACCTTAGTCATCCCTTTCCTCTTTGGGCGGCTCGTTTTTTTTGATGGTGCGCCTTTTGGAGTGGTGAACACAGCAAAGCCAAAAAGAATCCAATAAAATTATTGGGGTCCGCACACATCCATATTTCCGATTTGTTGGGTTGCAACCCAACGACTGCGCAAGTACGCCAAAGCCATTTTTTTGGGGGGGTCTCCGTATTGCACAACGCACCTGTGGTTGGTTCCTTTCTGTTTGCAGAGCGGTCCCCGGCTTTGATGGTGGTTTGGTTCCCTGGGATTTTTCCGCTTGACTTAGGCCACTCCTTACGTGGCTGAGTGCATAATACATGACATATACAATATATACATGTATATTATATACATGTATAATATATATATATATATATAGCTATACATGTTGTGGATTTCTTTGGATATACCAATGTGGATGGAACATTTGCTGGTGGAATGGGATGACCCGTATAGGAGTTTGTTTTTTACAAATAGGCCTGTGTCAGAAATGAGGGCCGTGCTGAATACTTGAAAAGGCAACCAACAGGAAACCAGCCACCTGGATGGGGCCCCCAATTTTGAGAAGGCCTAGAATACTTTGCGGTCAAAGCTGGCTTCGTCCTCATGGAATGATTCATCGCGTTTTGTTTCCCATGCAATGAGTCATACCAGGCCCTTTCGCAGCAGCTGACCGGATGTTCGCACGATGTCGCATGTCCCTTCCATCATTCGTAGTGACAGTGTCTTTGTTCCATCCTTTTTTTCCTCCACCATGTCTGGGCCTTTTCACAGGCAGGTAGCTGGATGTTTCTTGGGAAGCCGCCGGCCGCGGTTTTTTTTTCACGTCGCACCCCAGTCTCAGCCGCGCGGCGCGCGCGTCAGTCCGCCAGTCGGCGCTGGAGCGCATCGGCGGCTTTCAGAACTCCACGGTGACCTTTGTGCTGGTGGCCCCGGGACCCAGCGGTGCGCAGGGAAGCCGAAGCCCTTCACTCGACAGCCACATCAGCCACATCCAGAAAAAGAAGAGAAAAACACGGCAAGTCCGGAAAAAAGGGAAGAAGAACCAAAAGGCATAGTCTCAACCATGAATGGGTGCCGGATAGCCGCATTGGTAAGTCTCTACATGGTTCTGGGTTCAGCATTTTAGGCGTTTCCCCCGGCTGAGAGATATGAGGTCGATAGGCCCACATAGGCGAGAAGAAATGGTTTGCGGCAACTTTCAGGGCGGGTTCTGGAGGGTTCCAGAAGGTTCTGGGGCTGTTGGGGATATCCCCTAGGCTCATCTAATAACCACATTGGAATTGAACGCAGGGTTCTTGTGACTGTTTGAACCCCAAAGTCAGAAACAGGGTTTTTTCTTAGGCTGTGACTGCAGTAAGGGTTTTGAGGGTTCGGGGTTTGATATACACTGGGGTGACTGGTGTCATGGTTTTGAGTTGTTCTGGAGTGGCCAAAGCCAGAAACCGAGGTTTGGTGGGCGTTCTCTTTTGACTATCTCTTAGGATGAGTAGCCTAACTTTGACATGGTAAACTAATGAGGCATCTCGATGTCAATGGCTCCAAAAAGGAAGCGAACCGGGAATTGTGGGAAGGCGAGCCCGTACTCACGAACGACAACCTTGGTTCAAACTCTTTGGGATCTTGAGGTCTTTAACCCAGACGCTCCCAACTTGTTCCGGCCCTCGCGGGCCCCCTCGCTATCGGACGGTTATCCGACGCTTATCCGACGCTTATCCGACGCTTATCCGACGGTTGTTTGGGCACCGGGGACCACGAGGGCCCCGTATCCGACAAACAGGCCGGTCCCTCCCTAGGAGGGCCCCGGACCCGGCCCACGAGCGTCTGGGAATATGCTTTCCTCAATTTTCCTCACATGAACAGACATGACCTCACACGCACACGCGAAACAATACAAATGCATACGACACACACACACACACACTCCTTTGGAAGACTACTAGTATCTGTCTTTTGGAATGTTTTCTGTACGTGCCCATGTCTGTTTCAATACTTCCATTTGCATAATCCTATAGTTTTTGCTTCCGCCGGGTTGACAAAAAAAGAGCCTATCACTACTGGACATATTGTTTCGTTTTTTGCCAGGGGACGTATGCGCAAATGGCGGTGAGGGTACTCCTTGCGGGTTTACGGGTTGGTGTTCAAAGGCAAGCCAACGGCGCTTTGCCGAGGAAATCACCGGACAGCTCTCAGCTCTTCAGCTGAGCGAGCAACGGCGCTCAGAGCATTGGGGAATGCACAGTTCAATCTTTGGTTTCCCACAGTTTTGTTGAGTTAACCACTTGAAAACCCGAATGCAAAGAATCGAAAGATACAGCTGAGTACTACAAAGGGTTAATTCAATACACACAGACAGACATTGTGAGAGAGAAGCAGCCGGTTTCAGAACTGCACAACAGTTGCCATCGGTGCCCATACCATCAACTTGGGAACCCCCTGTTTTGACACACTCCCATTTTGTCAGGGCAGGACGTACGAATGCCGCAGAGCAAATCTATAAGGGCTACGAATGCTATATAAGTGGATCAGCAACGGCCCTGTTCCTAACATGTCTTGGGTGTGTCCCAGATGCCAGCTGCAAATGGCACAATGTTACGAATGTCCCTGTGAATCTTCGATCAAAAGCCGTAGGATATTCTTGACCCAGTGCTTGCGTTACATTTGGATATTGGGTGACGGCGGTCATCACACATAAGCTATCGAGTCTATGCTGACCTATCTCATGGGAACTGAAATCACTGAGTGTTTTACTCACGGGTGTCTCAAAAATAGGGGACCCCTTAAAAGCGGGTAACCCAAAAAATCGGTCGCCTCAAAAACGACGCACTCTATGTTGCCAAATAGACTTAGCTTTCCGCAGGGCTTTGCTAACAAGTTGGCCAGCTTGTTCTGTTCCAATGATCTAGGTCCCCCAGTAGTGCCCTTTTACCCTTTTTTGGTTAGGAGGGTCCCCCTACTAAAATAGACTACAGAAAAGAGTTGGTACCCTGATTCTATCCTCTCTACTGGAGGACCTAGGTGAGTTCATGGCAATCGATTTGAAAGAGGAGAGGATGGTGGGCCCGTGTCTTAAGGCTTAAAGAATTCCAATGGCAGGCTGGCGCTGGCTGGAGAGAGGGATGGACAGACAGAGGGACGGACGGATGGGTGCATAGGTGTCCGTTTTGGTTGTTAGGTAGAAAATTGATGGCCCTGGTTTACCTGGTGGTTTAATCATCTACCAGGGCCATCTATTTCCCCAAAAAGGACGCCTATGGATGGGTAGGTGTCTGTTTTCCGTTCCGGTCAATTTCACGGAGACTCGTACAATTGCGCTCGAGTTGCTTTGGCCTTTGCTTGATCGATTCTTTGGTGTAGGTAAATGCCAGAATTCACAGAACATACTATGTTGACTTGGGTAGGTCATGCTAAGGAGGCTAAGGAGCAAAGGCATCCACCGTGGAAAGGATGGCTGAGTGACCACGAGCCACTAGATTGCCAAACAGATCAAGAGGTTGCGCATCTAGATTTGAGCGCACTTGGTCCGTTTTCCAGATATGTATTTTTGTTGAGAGTCCCACTTGTTTTGTGGTCTTAAAGGAAACCAACCGGAAAGCCGTTTTTGTTTCTTCGGTGTCTCCTACAAAACGACATCCATCTCGAATCGCGTCAAAGGCGAGCTCCCAGGGCATCCGAGACTTTAGATGTCTGACTCGCCCATGACCACGCCCCAATCCAGCTTGTCCAAAAATATGTCCCGTGTCTGAACTTAGAGTCAGGTTGGCACTGTCACATAGCAATGGCCTACATCTGTTCTGCGAGCGTTGATGGAGCTGCCAGGGGATGGCTGGATTTCGTTTTTTTTTTTTGCTTGCAGACCCCCCAGCACCCACCGCCACCAACCATACTCATCCCCCGTAGCTCGATGGCCCGATGTCCGCTGTCCGTGCATCGAGGCTCATCCGCAGAGCATGCGGGTCCATTCGCCTGGTGTTCAGCTGGCAGCTCAGAGGTCCTTTCGGCCGGGAAGCCTTCCTTCTGTCAAGTCATCTACAAATATATATATATATATACATACCCTTCCTCCCACTAACATGGCACCTGACCGGAAATCCCTACAAGAGGAACATGATCTTCCAGGTACCCTCCCACTGGTGCCATGTGAGTGGAAGGGAGGGTATATATATATATATATCACTTGCAGATCAAGGTGTATACACGTAAGGGCATCGGCCTGCACTGCTCACAAGCACTTGCTCAGAGAACTCTTTGCCGGGCCGGGCCTAGTTCCTGTTTTGGGTATGAATCTCGGTGCTCTTCATGCGCTTCCCCGGTCTTGCTGGGTTGAGGCTGCTGTCTGAAAACAGGAAGGCAACGACAAGGCCCTTACACCTATCAGGCGATGCAAGCACTTTGGCTATGTGGCTATGTGTGTTAGTGGGGAGGAACATCTCAAATCATTGTTGGACATGAATCCCCACCAAAATGTTGTCCACGTGAAGGCCCCTCACTCTGGCATTTCTTCTTGGTTCGGGAATGACCATAAATCACACCAACTATGTGTGTATATATATACACATATGTGTTCCCAATATAGTGTCTGTTGGTGTTAGTGCTTGAAAGAAGGATAAGTTGGGCAACCAAAACCCGGGCAGGTTTCTGGGCTTCCCCAGTCCTTCCCTACTTGACTCGAAAGGGGCAAGGGTGCCGTGCCATTGTGTTGAGCCCTCAGGCTGGTACCCGGGGCTTCTGCCCAAGTTAGCCCTGACCCTGTCGCTGGGCAGCGTTCTTCTACCCAAGTCCCTGGAGGCGGGGAGCCAAGGGCCAAGGGCACAAGATTCGAGCAGCGAGGCAGCAGGTACCATCGATTCCACATGAGGTAACTATGCTTGGCATTCCTTATTTCTAGTTTGTGAATCATGATCATTTGCCTTCGGAAGGATGGGTGTTCGAGAAAGTCCCACCCCCCCCCCCCCCCCCCCAGTTTCATCAAAACAAGAGCGTTTCTGCACCTTGGTTCGGTGTTGGGACCTTTGCATTCCTGGTTCTGCGTTTGACTGCCCTAGCCATTGAGACGTGGGGCATAGCCAACTTGGGATGTGACGTGTGCAAGAAGTGACTGGCATTGCCGTGGGGTTACTACAATTGGTTGAGTGAGCTGCAAGCAGGGCTACCAACCATTTCACTGCCCCACTGAGAGTTCCGAAGACTCTGTTTGCAGAAGGTGTAGCCATTTAGGTGTGTGTGTTTTTGAGGGTACTCATTTGGGGGGTGGCTTTGAAGGAACAGCAGGAACACCGAAATCCATTTTGAGGTTCCCCTACATTCCACACACCCATTTGGCAATTGGTTGAGCCTGTTTGGTATCACATTTCGGGCTAGGTCACCAAATTTGGGGTTATACACTAGCGTTTGTGTTCATCGACCCAGAAAGCAGTCCAAGGTGTCCCAAGTGGACGTATTTCCCTTTGCGCCTTTGCTCCTGTGGGGCATCTGGAGCTTCTCAGCACGGCGCATAGGCTTCATACTCCTAGGTGTCCAGTTTCAGGATTCGACCCCTCCCCTGAACCCTCTCCTGGTTTCCTCAAAATGAGGCCTGAAGGCTCCATGAACATATTTTGGGAAACTGTGGAAGGGGGTGAGAGGGGGGATTTTGTGGCAGAATTTTCAGTGGCACCCGTTTGCTTTTTTTTTTATTTGGTTGCACACTCTGTAAAAATCACGCAAACGCACAGGCGCGCGCCCACACACATTGTCTTGTTTTTCTTCCTTCAGCAGCTGGGCAACCCTGCACCATGCTCGAGCTAGTTTGACAGTTTGACCTAGGTTGTGGATGATGATTTGGGGGTTAAATTGGGGACCAAAGTAACTACCTCTATTGAGCCTGCATGAGTTCTGTGGAAAAGGGGAGCTATGTGCAAGAACAGCAACTTGTAGGCGATTAGAGCAGCCTATGGCAACTCCGTTTCGGCGAAGGTCACAACGTAGGCCCTCTACACCGTTGAGGGGCACAACGCCAAAATGGTCTCAGCTGTTGTGTGATTCGAATCTCAACTCGTTTTTTTGTTCAGTTGGATTCCATTAAACCAGAAAGGTAGCGATTCAGCGGCTGGCTTTCGGGATAATTAAGTACGAATCATATATATATATAGGTATATACATACATAAATATTGTACGGTATATATATATATACATATGTATATATATATATACACATGCACATATACATATACATCTATAATTCTGTATACATTTCAATCTTGCCACCTAGATTGGAGGTTTCCAAGCAGCCAGATCTTCTTCAGCGCTTGGAGTCCATTTCAGCGCGGCCTAACGCCCCCCATTAGCCACAAGACATGGGTAGACACCTCTACCTGGTTCCACAAAGGTTAGGGTATGGCCAATATTTGGTGAGTGTCTTCTTTTAGGGGATCCCTTTCCAAACTCATATATGTTTTGGTTTTCCTTTTGGTTTCCCTGTACCTTGCAATAGGGGGTCCCACAACACCTAGCTGTTTTTGAGGGTATTCCCCCAAAAAAAATTGCATTTTTGTTGGGTTGGTTTCGCCTCGAATCCTACCAAAAAGGAGGGTTTTGTTCTGCGCCACGCGCGTCCATTCAGGCGGACTTGAGCTCCCGATGTGTGGGGGGCCCCACGGGCGCCAGATGGCGCCAACATGGGTCTGCTTGTTTTCGAGGCTCGGATCCGCGATTTCTTTTTTGGGTCTGTTTTGAAGGGAAGCCAAACGGAGCGCCTTGGATCCATCTTGGATCCCGGTCCGATTCCAAAAAAAACACATACAATCCCATATGCCCACCCTTGCAATTCTTTACCTGGTTTGGGGTGCGTGGGGTGCCTACAAGAAAGGACTTTCGGGTGCGACATGAGCCATTATATATTCGGGCTTTCAAAAGCAGGGCTCCTTAAATTAAAAGATACATTTTGCCCATTAGAAACATGGTTTTTCCACACACAAAAAAAGGGAAACCACCATTTACAAGGCAATGTTCAGGTATATAATGTAAGGATCCCTGAAAAGGTTCCCTTTTGCACCAACTTCCTTGAAGAGGACACGCCTCTAAGCCGTAGAGGTCTTGATAAGATCGCGATGACCGTGTGCCCGCAGCGTGTGCCCGCATCGTTCCCGGTTTTGTTGCCCCACCAGTATGGAGTGGGTAACCATGACATGGGGGCCGAGCCCGTCAAACATGCAAATCGGTGGCGTCTCAGCGTAAGCCCTCCCCTGATGCCTTTTTGTTTATGGAAACTGAAGAGACCCAACCCAAAGGTTCCCAATACTCACTCTCACTTGCCCGAACCCGACCTTTTGACCTTTTAGTTTCCCCTTGTTGGTCCATTTTCTTGTCATGGCATTCTGGATTTGGGCCGCCGAGTCGAATTGTTGGGTCCGTTTTGCAACTAGCCGTTCAACATCGATGCATAGGATGCACGTTGCAGGCCACGACCTCGGGCAAGTGAAGGATCCTGCCCCTGTCAGCACGAATTCATAAAAAACAAAAAAAAAAAAAAAACACACAACATGCAGAGTGATTTAGTTAGCCCAGTTGCCCAGTGATGCCCTTTTTCTTCTTTTTCTGATAAGGGCTCCCCTTGAAACTCAATGAACCAAAAAAACGGTGCCCTTTTTCTCCCATGGCCGCTATGCACCCAGAGGCAGAGGCCAAGTCTAGTCCGCCCCGGATGGCCCAGGCCCCAACGCTGTACCGTGACACCTTTCCGCCAGCAAGCCAAGTTAGCGAGTCGCGCGGGCCGGAGTGCAGAGGTCCAATTTGGGGGTTTTCCATGTGCACAGCTGACTCTACTTTGGGGTCGTCTCTCTCAAGCTTCCACAAACAGGAGGTTCTGGGCAAAGGAGCTGGTATGGCGCTGGGATACGCTGGTTGAGATTCAAGGATCAGAGTTGAGGAGGCAATTTGGTCTTGAATCGGTCATGAGATTGCAGCGTCGTGGATGGTGTGTATATGACATGCGGGCCATTTGTTTGCACATACACAATGTCACGACATGTCGTGACAACATTGCGTATAAAGTAGTGTGTATATTGACATAATATATATATATATATATAGGTGTATATATATATATGTACAGGCGTAGATCAAGAGCACCTTCTATAGCACAAGTTGATCAAGTTTCTTGTTTCCATTCACTTTCATTCTGGACACGCATTCTGCGAGAGTCGAGATCCACTGTCACAATTCCCCTTTACGCTGAGCCACGACTGATGAACATGCTATGGCCTGCTTTAACATTCTTAGGCGAAGTCCTCGCAAGCCCACGTTCGAAGTAGTTTTCGCGGCTATCGTTTGCACAGAGTCCATGCTCTGAAGAAGTGTTTGGAGGCGCGCATCGAATCTGTGCCGTTGAGACTGTGACTTCGATGAGCTGAGACCTCTTTGTATGCAAAGCTATAAGCCATTCGAGATTGTCTAAAAGTGCCAGCATGTGCGGAAGCTCACATTCACATTGAACCATTTTGTACATGTTGTACCCGTGATGTTCAGGCCATCCCCCCCACCCCATCAGCTGACCAATCCCGGCTGCGCCGACAGGGACTCCCAAACTCCAGGCCGGAAAAAAAAGAGAAAAAGAGATGCCCTGAAGTGAGACCGGGCATGGTTTCTGGGGTCATTCCCTTCCCCAAGTTGCGGGCCTGGCTCAGATTCCCACGCCATGTCAGGCTGGGCCAAGTCACCTTGTGCTGCAGCCAGATGCAAGATGCGGAGCTGTTGAGCCCCCTGGTGCGGGCCCCAAAGCTCCCGTATGACTGCTGCTGGGCAACGGATCTTTAGACTTTAACCTTTTGGTTGAGATCATTTGAGGTTTTCCACTTGACCTCCAAAAAGTGAAACTCACTTTTTGCGGGGTCAACAGCAACCAAGGTATGGGACATGTTCCTGGGAAAAGGCGGCGGCGGTGGTTTTTGTATGTTGTTTTGGTGCTTGTGTTTGTGTTTTTGGGCGCCCTTGGGAATGTGAATGTATGCTTGTGTTTGCTTTTTGTTCCAAACTGGAGAGTCCAGATCCCCATTCTCTGTGCAAAGTTTTGCTTGGCTTAAAGGGAAACCAAAAGGAAAACCACATCTTTGGGGTACCCCAAAATACAGGCATGTGCATATATGTTGGAATAGTCCGTAGTGTTGCACATAATGAGCGTTCAAGTCACTGCCCTTGTAGGTTATGCGAAGATGACTTGATCAAAGCCGCTTCTGCAAGTCTGATATTTGGGCCTTTTTGTCCATCAATGGCCATTGGAATAGCTCCTGCTTTCGATATGGCTTTTGATGGAAGTCGCTTCATCAGTGTACTTCAGAGTCGTTGCACGACAAGCAGGTTGCATCCCTCATTTGTTTGGGAACCGTACAGCTGTCCGGAACTGCCGATTGCTCAAGCAACTGGCTTGCCGCGCTGAGGATGGCTTGGACTTGGCCTTGGCAAGGGCACAAACAAGGCAGCGCAGCGGCGTGACGCGAGCCATCAAACTCATCGGATGAATTGATGCACTTGGGATAGACTTAGGCAACACCGGAAGCACCTAGACTTGCTTGGCTGTTTGAAGTGGTTTGGCAATCAGGTTCTTGTCTTTGTTTAGCAACTGAACTTATCGTTCGTCATCCAGCCACCGCCTTAGCCATTTCCCGTTGTCTTGGGACCTTGGTTGGCGTTGGGGTTTGTTCCACTGCCGCAGTTGCAGTCGGCCGCAGCGCCAGGAAGCCAAGCCAGCGTATTGACTGGGCATAGGCCTTAGCTTGCCCGCAAAGGCAGTAGCTCGCGGCGTGTCTCTGAGGGACCCTCCGGGCTGACTTCGTCTCAGTCCGAAAGAACCCAAACATATGATCCTTGTGTTGAGCATCAATGGCAAGTAGCGGCTGGTTGAGGTCTGGCAGACTTCCATGAGCTCAAGAATGTTAACAACCCCTAATGAAGCCCTTGTAGATTGCTAGAAAGTCCCTACTCATGGCCAACACAACTGTAATTTTGACGGATTTCTCAACCTAAATTGAGTGGGGTTGAAAGATCCCCATGTAAGCTGGGTGTGGAGGAACCCCTTCCCAATGTTTTGGTGGACATAAATCCCAACGAAAACGATGTCCACCAGAGGATCCCTCACTAGAATTCACACCCATCCGGCTGAATCCACGTCCCGTTTTTGGCCCAAAACGGGCTCTTGAGGCGAAAAACCTGGAGCAGGCCCGAGCATTCCTTCAAGAAGCGCACGTCTGGGGTCCCCAGCGGTTTCCGGACCGAGAACGGCGCAGCGTTGACAGGGATGGAGCCCCCTCGCTCGAACCGTCAACCCGGTTCGCCCACTGGGCAACTGAAAAAAGGTTTCCCATGATCCCATTAGGCTTCTTTGGAGTAAATAACATCCACGGGTTTATTTCTTGGGACGGAGAACCGGTTGGAGCCGTTTTTGGGGTTTCCCTGTTGGAGAGAATGGCAGGGCGTTTCCTGGTTGGTACTTAAAGGGAAACCAACAGCAAACAGTCATGTTGGCATTTTGGGGGCCACTATTTGAGAAGCTCCACCTCCGTGCCTTTCAGGCCCCTATCATTTTGCCATCATTTTGCCTAGGTGCACTGCCCACTTGGCGAGCAAACACAACTGATCTTACTCTGGCGATATTCTGCCTCTCAGCTTGTTGGGTGTGGCTCGAAATTAAAGAGCTAGGGCAGGGCAAATCGCAGTTTCTAGTCTTTGGTTACATTTGCCAAGGTGCCATTTTGCTACGTTTTGTTGGTGCAGTGCAATGGGTGATATTCCTTGTGGTTTCCCTGTAAAAACCCACAAACGGGTACCACCAACAAAAGGCACACCCATGTTTACGTAGTTTATTTCTCGATTTATGTACGGACCATACCAATGTTGCTCTAGTGATTTGTGCCTAAGCGGGGGCATTCATGTCTACATGACCGGAAAACATACGCTGGACACCACATGTACTTTGTATATGCATGCTGCGAGCCATTGGCAGCTATGTAAGGGCCGCCTAACAGCAAGACCTCCATATGGCCAACCACGCACGCAAAGCACGCTCGCATGTAAGCACAGCCAATTGGAACGGCACAACCAACTCGTAAACGACACGCAGAAAGAGACCAGTGCGGCTCATGCCGGCATGCACTGGTCAGCCAAATGCCAAATGTCCACGGCTGTTGGCTTGCCTGATAATTGAAGTGGGACCCACTGAAAAAGGGTCCTACAGCCAAAGGAGCTTCTCTCCAAATCAATGATGGGAGGTGGCATATCAGTTTGGGAAGCTAAGGTTGCAATCCAGACCGCGGTTCTGATGGCCATCTCAATCGCCATGCATGCCATGCCACACAAGAATGACGTCCAGTGGAATACGACCAGAGCCGGCGGGAAACCACCGGAAAACTGAACTCTCACGTCCCACTTTCTTTCTCGCAGATGT
This sequence comes from Effrenium voratum, assembly GCA_963377175.1. Taxonomy (NCBI): domain Eukaryota; class Dinophyceae; order Suessiales; family Symbiodiniaceae; genus Effrenium; species Effrenium voratum. The sequence continues at coordinate 423,803 of CAUJNA010002090.1, read as the reverse complement.
CTTGTCACCTCAATGGCCTAGCTTGCACGCGGAAAACAGCCAGGAGCTTCTAATATCTCACTTGCCGACTTGCCTTTTCACCTTTGGGTTTCCTTGATTTGGTCCATATGTAGTCAAGGTTTCAATAGGTTCACCTTGTATTTCCCGGTTTTCTGGGCTGAGAAACGAGTACTTGAAGTTTCACGTGACACATCCTGCAAGGCCTGGATGGAGCGAGAAGCAGAATGGCGCAGTGCATCTGGTCAGACGAGGCCTTAGCCAGCACCGTACAGTGTGCTTGCTGGCTACAGCGGCATAGGCTTCATGAGGTGCAAGTGCACGAGCGCTTGATTTGTCCCGCTCTAACATAAATAATCCTGGCCACCTCCCTTTCAATCAATATGTTGGGGGGAGAAGCTGCATTTTTTTGGTGGTCCCTGATTTCGCGTCCAACCCATATAATTCATGTTTACACATACTGTGGATGGACAAATCCTGCACCACCTAAGAAACCCTGGAATGATGATTCCTCTGAGAATACCAACGAACAGGGGTTTCCCATGGTTTCCAAGTGGTGCAGGATTTCGTCCATCCACAGTATTACATATATATATATATATATATGATTTATTATTATACATATACATATATATATATACACAATGTATGTACGTGTATATATATATATACACTGACACACCGGCCCAAGGCGACAAGAGATGCTCCTCTTGCTGGTGGCCTCTGATGAGGCGCTGCGCTTACCACCAGGAATTTCCACGTGGCGGAAGGGCCAAGCGCGATTCGGCGCAGGGAAACGAAGCACAGGAAACAACACCCGGCCACGTTGGCTAGGTCCCCCAGCAATTGGTGCAAGCTCTCTCACCAACTTTTTTGGGGGAGGGTTCCCCTACTAAAATAGACAAAAAGGAAAAAACATCCCTGGAAATCCACGACTGTTTTTTAAACGTCCTTTGCACCTCACCTGTTTTTTGCAGCTAAAGCCTGTTTCTTGCGCCTGCAATGAGCCATGGCGTGGTATTTGATGGATTATTCATACTGTTGCCACGTTTAGATTCTACAAAGCCTGTTCCACCCCAACATGTCTTGACACAACAATTTTGGTGTGAACATAGCGGTCCGTGATGCACGCAAAAGTAGCGTGAAATCACAGTGAAAATACCGTGAAATTGGCGTGAAAGCCTGTTTTCCAGCGTGAAAGCACGTTTTCTGCCGTGAATTTTGACACCGGTGAATCTATGTGTTTCAGCCTGTCCTTTGGTAATCCCTCCGCTTGTTTTGCGGGAACGGAGGTCAAGTCTTTGCACACTTTGGTCCTGAGCACGTGCCGCGACTGAATTGTTCAATGGTATCAGCTGAGCTTGGACAAAACTACTCCCGGCAAAAAAACCGCCTTTCACAGAAAACATGCAAAAAAAACCGCCTTTGGAACCCCAGGGGTTAACATAGTACCCTTGTTCTAACCTCTCTACTGGAGGACCTAGTTGGACAAACCAAAGACGCAAGGAAAGGTAACTTGGTGAGTCGTTCGAAACCCTCGTAACCACTATCCTGGCAAACTGCTTTTTTCTAGGGGTTCAACCCCCTTTAAAAAAGAATGGCAAGGACCCAATTCGGATGACAATCCTTAAAACAACGGGTGGTTATATGAACCCCCATTGTTTCAATGGTTACAACCGAGCCGCAGGGTTTTGCCGGACTCCGTCTGAAAACCAGGCCTTGGTGCAGCGACACTACGGCGCCATGGACGGGGTTCACATCTTTCGGCTGAACCACGCGGAACGGCAGGCGCGCCGCGATCGTCGCGATCGTCGGGTCGTCGGGTCGTCGGGTCCTGGGGTCTCGCGCAGGTTGAAGCGAGGGGGCGACAAGTGAAGTCTGGCACTGGCTTCCACAGGGAAACCGCAAGGTTGCTTTAGCAAGAGTGGTTGAGAGTTCTTTTAGACAAAGGTGGCCCAACACCAATTTGAGGGTTTCATGGCGGATGGTTTGCATGGGCTGTTTGGTGTCAATGCAGATGCCGTAGGCGTGCGAGGCACCTTCTCGGTGTCAAAGTGAAACTGGTTCCAGCAAATATATCAGTATGTAGCACGTGGAAGTTCGGGGGGGATGTTTACATCCTGCGCGGGAGTGCACTTATTGCGTTTTGCGCGTGTGCGTCACTATCCATGTACGGGCGTATGTGAATGAATATTATATCAATGTGCTTATGAATGTTGGTGTTTCTAGATCTGCATTTCTGCGTGTGTCTGGCTTTGTTTGGCCAGGTGCTGGCTCCTGTGGAGGCACTTCTGGAGCGCGTTGGCATGCGGACCCAGAGGCGTTGCGCCCGTTTGAGTTGCCCAAACTTGCACTTGGTTAAGAATATGTTTGGTTTTGTCCCTTGTTTGTCTAGGTCCCCCAGTGGTGCCCTTTTACCCTTTTTTGGGGGAGGGTTCCCTACTAAAATAGACTACAGAAAAAAAGGGTATCCTTATTCTAACCTCTCCACTGGAGGACCTAGTTGTTTTATTCAAGGGAATCGATTTCACTACTGGACTTATTTTCTCATGTATTTCCAGGAGGTGGAACCAAATGGACGCAAACCGAAGGGTGGCTCTTGCAAAAGCGAATCGACGCATTTGATCTTCTAATATCCCCCTTGAGATTGCAGTCATGGCGACCCAAAAGTTGATCACCTTTTATTTCTGCGTCCGAACTGGGCAACTGAGTTCAAGTGGATGGTAGGCAGCCAACGGCAATGGACTACAGTTTTGCTCCAGGCCTTCCCGTCCATTTCCTGTTTTGCAGGCAGAGCAATCAGTTTCCCTTCTTAAAGACCAGAATACGTGTGCCTTTTTCCCATGGAGCCACAGGTTGACCATGACTCTGTGTGCGTGTATCAGCCGAGTTTTATTGGTAGTAAGAACCAAACATTTGGAGGTGATCGTGTTGCAAAAGCAGGTGTTGTTGCAAATGCCATGTCTATTGCAAATGTGTCCTTTCATGTTGCCATTTGCCCTTTGGGGCACCGACCCGCAGGGCATCCAGAGGAAGAGCACCTCAGATTTCCGGAAGGGGACCTCAGATTTTATATAGTCATTTCCATTTACCAGCGGTTCCATTTGGGGTACCAATTGTTGACCCACACCCATGTTCATAGGGAGCTAGCGCCGGCCGCAGTTCACCTCTAGTTTTGGTCGTCATCCCCACGTAGATGGAATTGGGGGAGCCAAGAATTCCTTTTATGGCCCCATTTGTCCTTTTATGGGGACCCCCCGCCCCCCTCCGGGTGTGTTCCAGGTGTTCAATGAGTGTTGTGTGCGTGTGTCCCTTCGAACTGAGGCCCCAGCACGCCAAAGCTTCCAATCATCGTCTTGCTGGGAGTCGTCGGCCCAGTGCCTTTTGTCGGGGAAGCAAGGCTAATCAACAGGCCTTGTGCGGTGCCGCGTTTGGAAGGTGCTCCAAACTTCTGAAGGCACTGTGGATGGACGAAATCTCACAGCACTTAGTACAGGTGGTTTACCCATTCAACCCAAATATTTACAAGGTTTCACCCATCCCAAGTGCAGAATCTTCTCCATCCACAGTATTTCACTGAATTGGTGAATGACTGACTCCACCAAAGTCACCCAAACCGATTCGCGAAATTCGCAGCGAGTGAAGCGCTCAGGTGGGCTTTATCACACCTTCCAAGCTCGAGGATTTGGTGGCTCGGGCGTATGTCTCTGGCGTGCGGGTGGCCACCTCAGCGGAAGGTTTCGTGTGGCAAAGTCTGGGGGTCCTCTAAAGGGAGGGATACAAACCGAAAGTTTCCCCGGGCGCGGGGTTGAACAAAAAGGTCCGATGAACATAGGATGACATTGATTGGGAACCCACTAAGAAGAGATGTGTTGTGTTTACTGAAATACCATGCGCACGCTTGACGTGTTCAAGATGATTGCTGGCCTTGTTTCCTTTGGACATTTTGACGTTGCGTCCAACTTGAACAATGGACCTGGACGCTTGCAGCTTTCAATCCCTGGGTCACCATGTCAATCCGGCCTTGCGGAAGCCGCTCCGAAAGGAAGGCGAATGGCCGGATCGAGCATCCGGTCATGGCCGGATGGGATTGCGACCTGACGGAGGGCCTGACTTGGCTCAAGCTGTAGTCTCGCTGATCCAAGATTTAGGGCGCCATTTCACAGCGTGCATGGGCGGGGGAGGTACGCAATCCCATTCACCATTTCTTGGTGCCCAGCAGGGAATGAGGGAACTGCCCATGTAAACCATCCCACTGGTGGTTTCCTTTAAGGGAATCCCTGATTTCATTCCAACATTCCCTGCTTATCGCACCAGCAAGTGTTCCCGCCTGGAGCAGCCTGGATCAGCTGTGAAAGACTTGGACTTGATTGAAGAAGAGGGCCGCGGTGAACTTGACCTTCGGAGAAGCATTCAAATGGGTATGGGTCAAAATTAAACCACCAGGAATTGGACCGCAGGGTTTCGTCCTTTCCATTCACCAGGGCTTGCGCCATTTGGGGTACCTATTTTTGACCCACACCCAAATCGCAAGAGCCCAGAGAGAACCAGGATGGCGTCTCGGATTCTGTGAGGTAGCCCTCGAAATTCTCCGCCTCAGAAGGAGGGTTTGGAGGAATCATGTGGCAGCGGGTCAAAACCAATCGGATCCCATTGTGGGGTTTTCGGTGCACCACCCATTTTAGAACCTATTTTAGTTGGGATTGGGATGTTCACTGGGGATGCGGGATTTCGACCCATGGCCATATGGCTACCTCACAGAGGACGAGCGCATGCTGGTGCTCAACACCATAGAGGAAACGCCCCGTAAAGCTTTTCCTTCCTACACGGTGACCCACAATCTCAGGCAATGAGACCCACAAGCCGTGCGCAAATGGAGAGATGCCGCTGGGCCTCTCCTCCAAGCCATGGTCAAGCTGTCAAACTGCGACACCAGATTGCTTTGAAGGCGGAGAGTAGAGCAAGCAGATCTTGGCAAGCAGCGCGAGAAGGACAAAACGCTCTTATGGATCGGATTTTCGAGCACTGCGCAGCAAGGAGATAGGGCGTCAAGGACTCCCTTGGAACGGATGGCCCAGCTTTGTGGCACCTCCGCGACAACTTCTAGGGAGTTCGCCGTCAAGACTTTTCCCTTCCGCAGGACTGCGTGGTCTTGCCGCAGTGGAACTTTAACATGGTTGTTGTTTGGACACAAATTTTACATGTTTGCTTGTTGTGGTTTTTCGTGGTTGAAATCCAACCACTTAACTGCTCACACAAATAAATTTGTTTGCTCCCCAAACCCAACGTCCGCCAAGTTCAAGTGGTATCAACTCTTGGGTGCCGTGACGCTGGTGGCTTCTGGCGGCCGGAGGCCTGGACTTTCAGAGGCTACGTGCTGAAGCGGAGCCAGGGATTCCTTAGACGGTGCCGGGGCGGGTAGCTCTGGCGCTGCGTCACGGCGAGGGCGCTGCAGCCTTGAGCAACGATGTCCAGAGGATCTGGCTGAATGGCAACCTCCGGGATGCGGGGCAGAGACCCGAAGGTGATCTTCGGTATCTGGAAAAGGTGAACTCTGTTGGTGCCGGCAGCTGAGAGCTTTGATAAATGTCTGAGCCGATTGGTGACACTTGCAGATGGCATCCGACTGCTTCTCCTAAACAGGGCAAGAGAAAGACTTGGAGGTTAGTTCCTTCCGGGGTCTACGACTCCCGGACAAAACGTCGTTGGAACAACATAATCAGTCAAGCAAGCTGAAATCCCGCCCGCTTAGTCAGTGGCAGGTCAACATGGGTGTGTCGTTTTTGAGGTGCCCTTTTTGGTGATTTTAGGAAAATAAAGTGGACAACCCGCATTTTTTGGGGTCCGCCCAGTGCCCTTTCTCACCCTTGTTTGGTCGGCAGGGTTCCCCTACTAAAATAGACGGCAGGAAAAAGTTGGTACCCTTATGCTAACCTCTCTACTGGAGGACCCAGCCTAAAAACAACACCCAAATCGAGACCCGATTGGAGAAGGTACCGGACCTCCCGGCCGCATCCAGGTCATCCTAGTCGCACCTGAGCCGTTAGCCTTCCTGCGGTGTATCCGTAGGGGCCCCAGGGTTTTTTTTTGCGTGCGAATGGGGTGATCCGACCAGGGTGTGTCTTTTTCTAGTGGGCCCAAAATGGTGGTTGATGCTGGTTTTGCTATTGGTTTCCTTGAAAACCGCTTTTTGCGGGTACCCTCAAAACAGACACGCCCATATTAATTGGAGTGTCATTCTTGAGTGTTGGGTGAACTTGTAAGGGAAACCAAAGAAAAAAAACTCAACTTGTGGGAGTCACATAATTTAGATACGTACCTCAATATTGTTTTTGAGGGGTTGCGGCATAGGGATCATCAACCTCTAGGGGCAAAAGTTGCTGTTGCGGGAGCCATGACCATGCCATCCATGGCACATTGGTCAGGGTCACCATCCTGGTTACAAAGGCCAGCTTGTTGACAGTAAGTTTTATCATTGCCCGTCTTGTTTATGTTATTTTATGTTCCCCCGTTGTTTTTCTTAATGGCCCCTTCTTCATGCATCACTTCTGTTCACCTGTTGTTATGGTCCCATCCAGCTCTTCTCTCCGCTCTCGCCATTTGGCATCTTTTCAGCGGTGAAGAGACAGCCTTTCTTGGCGCATTCCTTGACGAGCGAGGGAAAGGGTATGAAGGAATGGCTCAACCGTACGCGATGAGAAGCTGGGTCCCCCAGCTAGGTGCCCTTTCTCACCCTTTTTTGGGGGAGGGTTCCCCTACTAAAATCGACTACAGAAACAAAAAGTTGGTACCCTTATTCTATAATCTCTACTGGAGGACCTAGGAAGGGAGCGCTCTTTTCCTTTCTCTCATCTCTGATCCTGCTCAACCAAAGCGTGGTGGCTCCCAGCCATCCCCTGAGCCTTTTAGCTTTCTAGTGTTCAGTGGCAGTTTCCATGTAACCCAAGAGTTAAACTTTTAGCGGGGGATCTGAAAACGGGCAGCCCAGAAAATTACTAATAAACATGGGCAGGTTAAGAGATGCCCCAGCGGCCGGATTTTCGTGCGCTGGTACACTCTCCTTCCTATGTCACCTCCTTCCTATTGGTAGGGAGAGGTGACAGACATATCCACTCTCCACCAATTGCAGATGGAGAACCAGGTGGAGGATGGATGTGAAAAGATGGCTCACTGTCGCACCACCCATCCCTCACTGTCTAAATCATAAGTTGGAGATGGGTATCAGAGTGAGAATGGAAAATGTTCATCTCCCAACTCCCTCACTTCGATTTCCAAGCGTAGAAGCCTGGGGAGTTGGAATCAACGCTATCTCCGGCTATCTCTCCTCGTCCCATGTACTCGCCACGAGCCAGCGGCCATACAGACGAATAAGACTCATAAAGGCCGCCAAGCCAACCAATCGCCACCCAAAAAACTTGGTGGCTCCTAGCCATTCCTCTAGCGTTTTGGCCTTAGCCTTTTAGTGTTTAGTGGTAATTTCCATTTAACCCACTAAAAGTTAAACTTTTAGCGGGGGATGTGAGGGCAGCCCAGATTAGTAGAGGTGGCTGGTTCCCTTTCTATCCTCATTCCACTTCCCTCTACCAGCTCAAGACATTTCTTCCCATTTGAGAGGAAGCCGCAGCCACCCTGACTCGAATGTAGGGCCATTTCCTTTTGCTGCGGCTAGTTTTGAAAAAGACAACTCATTCTCACAAAGTCCTTGGTTCAAACACAAGGGTGGTTCTAACATAAGTCCAACACATGTCTTGCGCGTGGCTTTGGCTTCATGTTAGGCCTTACGGTGTCCAAAAAGAAGCTGAATTGGAGCACTCGTAGGTTCGGTCAAGATGGTCCGCTTGTGGTTGATCAAAAGCTTCGATGAACATGGGACCATTGGTTGGAAAATCTTCCCAACAAAGCTATGACTTTCCCACATGGCTGTGGGGCAAAACCCTGTACCCCTGGTGAACATCAAAATTGGTGGCAAATGGATGGTCATCCACCCCAAAATGGAGCCATAGGTTATGCCCCATGGTCATTCGGTTTCAGGAGTACTGTTGACCCAGGATTAATAAACCCGTCCCATTATTAGGGGGTGTTCCGAAAGTGGTCTGAATCCCCAATAAAAAGGAATTGGACACCCCCCAATCAAAATCAACCAGGGTTCTACTCAGATCCGGGGTTAACATTGTTGATCCACTTCCACGTTCTCCCTGCGGAACCTTCGTTTGACCCAATCGAGGTGTGACCACGCGGCGCGGCACGGAGTACTTGCAGGCCACTGTCCTCAACGCCGGGAGCCCATGCGGGGCGGAGGCGTTTTTTGTTTGGAAACCCCCTCCCTGGGGTTCAGTTACCACATGGGGGTTCATATTTCACCAGTGTTTACAAGGATTGTCATCATCCAAATTGGGCCCCAAGGCCATTCTTTTAAACGGGGGCAAGGAACCCTAGGGCCCTCTTTGGCAAAACAGATTCTCGGGAGCGCTGCGAGAAGTACTGCTTTCTTCCATTTGCTGAAAGGAATATGCTTTGTATTTTCCCCTTGAAAGGGAATTGTTTTTTCCAGACATCAGAAGCCGGAAGGGTGTTCGAGTTTCCAGACACCACGCTTGCCATCCAGTCAGCCCCATCCCCCCCATTGTGCGTGAGTTGGTTCGCGTGAACATCGAAGCTTACCACCCCTTTTTGCCTTGCCCCCCCTTCCCCCCCCTTCCCCGCCCCTCCCCCCCGGGTACCGTGCGCGGATGACCGGACACCGTGCGCGGATGACCGGAAATCACGTGCGTGGAATGCCAAAATGTCACGTTGTCGATAGCGTGCGCAGATGACCGCGTTTTCCATGCGCAGATGACCCCCCCCCCGCTTGAGGCATCAACTTGGTGCCCTAGGATCAAACCCAGTGGCAACTGTTCTCAGACGCGCGGAGCCTTTTGACTTTGTTTGGGCTGGGTGGTTGTTTAAAAGCAATAAAAACTGCAAACAGCGACTGGGTGCTCCCTGCGAACGACTCAACTTGAGTGAGGAAAAACACTAGCCTACGGGAGTTGAAAGCGCTATACTGGGCAAGACACAACAGATTTAGAAAGGGATACTACCGTATGTTTTGTGCCTTTACAATTGAGGGAATTGTGGATTTGGTTTTGTCTGGAGACATGCTGCGCCCCTTTTTCACAGTTTGCTACAACCCCCTCATCTGCACCAGGTTGTTCAAAGTTAAGATTTTCTTGCGCAGCTCGAAGGAGTTTGCATATCTACTGTAACACTGGGCCCTTCTTCTGTTTCATAAGAGGGGTGACGCACTGGCAACAGCTTTCCACCGAGCCTGTCAACGCATCGAGCCCCATATGGCGTGGCGTTCTTTTGGTCTCCTATTGCACCGGGATGGTGCAGTCTGACATGTGGCACTTCAGTTGGCAAGCTGCGTGGATTTGTTTTCTTCTCCATAGATCTAGCAACCAGGTATCCGGTTTCCCCATATCAAAAGTTCGGGACATTTGCATGGGGGCTGATCAATCTGTTTTCCAGTATCAAGGTTTTTAGGACATCTACATCAAGGTTGATCCATTTGTATTTTTGCGGCCCCAAAATGATTATGTGTCGCTTTTCGCGGGACAGGCAAAGAACTGCACGAATCATTGCAGCCGCTTCCGCTCGCTTGAATCGCAAGGTCAGGAGCGCACCCAGCGCAGCATCCCCAGGAGAAGAGATGCACCCAACTTAATTTCTACGATTGTTTCCACCCAAACCACTATTTCCAGAATAAATTGGGGTGTATACCCTTTATATAGCGGCTATATCGTGGCAGTCAAAACCATCTCAGATCATTTGGAACGACGAAATCTGCCGCAAAACGCAGGCTTGATGAAAGGGGTGCTGACCAATCCTTTGCATGTCGGGGTGCGAGAAATATAGTTTCAGTCAAATTTATGGTGCGCCATGCCTTCTCTCTCATTGGTGTACCATGGTGCAAGCCCATCATGCAAAGATCAAAAGAATTGGGACAGAAGCTATTTTTTGCTGGCGCTTCAGCATGGCTGGATTGAATACTTGCAATGCGCATGGAGAGGCTAGCAATCACAATATGGCCAATGGTCAAAACCCAGTGCCCCCAGTGAACATCCCAATCCCCACTTAAATAGAGTAAACTGGGTGGTGCACCTATCCCAAAATGGTACCATTGGTTTTGAACCATGGCCATATGGGGCAATCGCAGCAATCAAAGCATAGGCATGGCCAAGGTCAAGTCAGGCACGTTCTTGACTTTCTTGACGTGTATGGTCTGTTGAGCAGTATGGTCCCGGCGAGGACCGTGACAAAGAACACGTGCTCTCTCACATCCTCGCAAGAAATCATGGAGAATGATTGTGTCAGGAGCAAAGCCACGCCGCTTAGGGGCCGGTCTGCTTTTGAGGCTCCTACCTTTTTTTGTGTCCTAAATCAACAGACACCGCCTCCACTTCCCGCCATATGGCTCGTCTCAAAACGAGCCAAATGGACCGCGATCCGGTTCCTAGGGGCCCTGGAAAAGCGCTGGGCGCGTTCCGAGTTGGCCAAAACTGGAGGCCCAGCTCTTGCATCCTCCGGAAACTGGAGCTTTGGCTGTGGCTCAAAAACATGTACCAAAATTGCACCTTGGTAAATGGAACCAAAGGCTAAAACCTGCGCCCAAGCGGTGTTGAATTTGGAGCCACAGCCATTTCGCTAGACGCTGGCTGAACTGATGTGCCTTCTCTTTGCCAGGCCTGGAAAGGCGTTCATGGTGGTTTTGTTCGCAGCAAGTCATGCTTCTTGCACAGAGCTCCTGAAAAGATCTCCATTTTGCAACCACTTGAGACAAGTCTTTTTTTAACACCCAAACATAGTTGGAAACCACCACTTACAAGTTGCAATGTTCAGGTGTATAATGCATCCGGATCCCTGTTAAACCATTGACCCCAGTGGCCTTCCTTTTTCAATCCCCCCAAAAGCCGCCTGCAGACTGGGGCTCTGAGTGTAGGGCCGAGCACGGCAGGGAATTCCCTCCTAAGGATCCCTGTTTTGTTTGCGGCTGCGGCCCTGATATTTTCGGTTTCTTCTGGGCGAAACACGTGGCGATGAGGCAGATGGTCCGGACAGCCTCCAGCTGGCGACGCGTGCTTTGCGCATTGTCCTAGGCCCGCGACGAGAGGATAGCGATCGTTCCAGCATTTTTTTTCAGGCAACCCCTGGTATTTGGCTAGGCAGTGCCCTTTGTTGTTTGGTTGGGAGGGTTCCCCTACTAAAATAGACTGCAGAAGAAAAAGTTGGTACCCTTATTCTAACCTCTCTACTGGAAGACCTAGTTGCCATGGTTTGCCTTTTCCACCAGAAATAAGCAGCCCCCGTGGTAGCGTAGAAACCCTTTTCAAGGGAAGCTGTTCGTGTCAGTGGAGAAGGCAAGCCCTGTTTGAGGGTAAATGGGAAACCACCCCGTTTCACCAGCAAACCAGAGATCCACGCCACCAAGAGAGCAGCTGAAGTGTGGCTTTCGCATGTTTATCAGCTTGGCCCCACCCCAGCAGTGAGACTCGCAGACACCTCATCGTGTTGGGCCAGAGATAGCCTGCTGCGCCCCAAAGCGTTGCATGTAGAACTCCACTGGCTTTAAGTACATGTGGAAATATACCCGGAGAACAAAGTCCCAACCATCTTCGACTTGTTGTTGTGCCACGTGGATGGCCTGAGCAAGTTGTAAGCCGTCCAACCATGGGCCGCCGGGAGAAAGTGCAGAGCGTTGCAGTTCACCGGCAATATGTGGGTGTGTCTTGTTTTTAGGTGACTGCTCCCAAATGGCGCGTTGTCCTTTGGTTTCCCTTTAAGACACACTTCCAAATCGCGTACCCCCAAAGAAAGACAGACCCATGTAGAGAAACGTCAGAATAATCCATGTTTGTTTTCTTGTGGCATGGGCCATCATTTAACAGCTCGCTCCTGCAGCAGTAGCCTCAGGCATCGAGTCGTCAGAACTTGAATGCTGCCTTCCATTTGCTTAAGAATATTTGTTATTTCCCCTTGTTGGTTTTAAACATAATTTATCAAAACCTGGAAATATGTTTTATTTTTCCAGGGGTCTTAACCAAATGGAAGTTGTGGTTTCAATCAAGCTTGGATAGGATCCCGGTCAAGGGAATCATTAACGCACCCCACTTAAGGTGCTTTGACATGGGTTCTTCCGGCCAAGAGGGCCTTGTTTTCGCTCGAGATGTGAGCGACTGCTTGCATGATTCGAGTGTCGAAGCTATTTTATATGTCGGTGAACTCCATATCCATTCAGCATCACTAGCAACGTCGGATTCCACATATCATGGAATACCAGCCTTGATCAGCGACCTGTTTCAGCTAGATTCATGGACGTCCGTCTCTTCTGTCCCAAACTTTGACAGCATGCTACACAAGGGCATGTTTGTTGGGCTTGCTGCATAGGCCCTTTTCTCGCAACATCTCGAGCACATGCTTCCGCGATTTGGCACAGATCTTTTTCAGGTCGGACAAGTCTTCCAAAACGATCTTCAAGACCAGGGGCTTCCTTTCAGAGGCTCCGTTTTGTTTCTTCAAAGGCAATGGTATGGAGTAACGGTCAGTTGCTCAGACAGTATAATCCGCCCAGGTACCACCGGGACCGCTCAAGCCATCCCGTGGTGAACCTCAAAACCATGCGACTGTTTCTTCAAGACAATTCTATCTCAGATTCGCCCCCTCACTGACTCACACCCCACCTTGAGCCTCCCTCTTCAAGCCAGCACGACCAAAAGCCGACAGCAATCTAGGCACTTCCCAGCCAGTCCCCCTGGCCAGTGGCGGGCTAACTTCGGAGGTCGAAAAAGATCTGGTACGTTCGGAGAGCGATGGCCGGCGGCGACAACGATGCGAAGGGACCGCACAAGAGGTCACTCACAACTGCTTAAGCCAGTTCTGCCCCATTTGTGCGCAGGGCTGAGTTTCGCCTGCTCTGTCACTAGCCCGAGCCTCCTCTCAGTCAGCAGCCTGCTGCAAATTCCTGCAGCATTGCAACCTGCGCGCTGCAGGGGGACAGGCCATCCACGCACTTGTTAGGACTTGGTGGTAGTATGCCTGCTCGCCACCCAGCTCGCAAGCGTTACAGCACACACGCACGCGCGCACGCGAACACCAATGTAAACGCAAACACGCAGCACACGCAAACAAACACTCACACAAACACACACCCACCCACACACATACACAAACACAACACGCAAGCACACAAACACAGACACACAAACACGTAACAACACACAACACGCACACACCCACACACACACACAAACACCCCCACACACATCACTCAGACAAACACACAAACAAACAAACAAACAAAAAAACAAGCAAGCAAGCAAGCAAACAAGCAAACAAACAAACAAACAAACGCGCACACACACACAAATACGCCCAGGCCCCAAGCATTGCAACTTGCGTCACGCCCCAGGGGCAGCGCCGTCCAAGCCGCTGCTGGAGGCGATGGAGGCGGGGGCAAGTGCTTAGTCTGAGATGAAGCCCACAAGTACCGGGGACCCCCAAAAAGGTGGCACCCCAAAAAAGGTGCCCATCAAACCACAAGGGTAGATTGGCACGCATCTCTATCCTATGGTTTTGAAGGGAATCCACAGGTGCATTCCCATGGAAGGGCATTCCCTACTGAGCGCCCACCAACAGTTCTTTGCGTCCCTTTGCCAAGTGCCAAATGTTGGTTCAGGGTCTTGGGAGCATTCCTATGTTTGAAGTGTGCAATCACGTGAGGACATGGATCGCATGTGTGTGTGTGTGTTGTGTTCTGGTACGCCAACGCAGGTAAGGATGCTACACCATGTGTCAAATGAGTTGGTACTTGTATGGAAATCATGTGTATTCAAGTAAAGTAAAGTGTTTACATATGCATTCCTACAATACAGATAGAGAGATAGAGAGATACAAAAGTTGACAACATGAATAGATTATACAAGCATCCATGTATACATATTCAAAGTTGTATTTTTAATATCGCCGGCACGCCACGATGTGTGAAGAGGCTGTGCGCGATACACGCAACCTGGAACTTAGAACGCAGACGTGGCTTCCAGCGGTAGTAGCCGGGTGGACCTCCAGCTGGCAACACGCTCGGAAGCGGAAGGCTACAACCTGACTTATGATGAAAGTCAGACAGTTCCTTTCTTAGGGCCCGTTTCTCACATTGATCGCGTGAGAGGATGAGGCAGCGTTGGCAAGTTCTTCATGAACTTGACTGCCACATCCTAAGGAGGTAGCCGGGTAGCAGCAATCTGCAGGCAATCAACCTTGATTGTCCGCAGATCGCTGCCAGTCCAGTTGCTTTAGAGCACCGGCATGCTTCACAGGCACTGCAGGTGTTTGTTGCGCGCTCCTCCGTGTCTTCTTCGTGTTAGGGTTGGACACCGCATGAAGGAAGCCACCCAACCCAATTCGTTGAACCTATGGACCCAGCACCTTGGCGAAAGTTGACTCGAGTTTGTTTCACCATCACCTGTGAATTTGGGGGGGTCTATGCAAAGGGCTTCGGGCTTGCCACTTGCAGGTAACCGAGCCACGACCAATTAGATAGCCCAACAAAAACATGTGCAGGGTCAAAATGTTCATGCATGAAGCGGATTTAGATGAATGTCTTGTTGATACAGTCATCTGGCAAATTTGCATGGAGCAATACCGTGCACGATGCAGCTGCAACAGGCTAAGACCCGGAAAACGTTCGGGGGCTGGCCAAGGATGACTCGCATGCAAGCTAATTGTAAGAAAAAAAACATGGCGTGAGGCTGATGTGGCTGTGGGTCAAAAATAGGTACCCAAAATAAAGGGAACCAAAGACTAAAAACCTGCGGCCCCCTGGTGGCTTACTTTTGACCCACACTCACGTGTCAAATCTGGGACGCTTGATGGTCCAGCCTCGAACTCGCTCCCCTCGCTTGAGTTTGAGGCTGAGTCTGGAGCTGAGTTGTTTGTGTTGTATTTGTGCTTGTGGCTGCTTTGTTGTGAGTGTTTTTGCGTGGTTTTCCTGCGTTTTCAGGCAGAGGTTTGGCCGGGGAGATATTGCGGTATGGGAACCATCTAGCTATTCCTGATGTACCACGATTGAAGGTTGCAAACCAGCCACAGAAGATTCATTTGGTGTGAAATCTGCGGAGAAGTATGCAACTTCCTCTCCTTGAATGATGGACTTTGGAAAGGAGACCTTAGCCTTGTTGGGATTTGTGCCAATCCCACAAAAGGATTTGTTGCAACCCCACAAAGGACCCAACCTTTTAAATTGGCTCTCCCACAAGGCTACAAACAAGGAAACCACTTTTCTACTCCAATCGCCATGGCTGCAAGACCCCTAGTGACCTTAGTGGGATTTGGGTCCCATTTGGGGATCTCCACCGGGGTTTCTGGGGGGTTTTGGGGCTTGCCTATGCCAATCGCTCGCGCGCACGCCGTTCCGCTTGCGCGTGCACGCGCTTGCGAGCGGAACCGCTAGGCCGAGGACGCGGCGCAGGGCGGCCAAGAGCTTGCGAAGGCTTCGGCGGCCGGAGGCGCAAGAGAAGGGCTGGGTGAGAAACCCGAAAGGGGTTTTGAATGCGTTCCATGTGGTATTGCGCATCACCTACTGAGTTTCCCCTTGGTGGGTGATGTTCCCATGTTGTTCTGTGTTTAGCCAGCCTATTCAAAACTTGTTTCTTTTTGGTTTAACTCAACAAAACCTGTTTTGAATGGGTTCCATGTAACGAAGCCCTGCCTATAAGCCGAATCAAAACTTGTTTCTTTTTGGTTGTTTAGCTTAAACATCAAAAATAAGCAAGTTTTGCATTTGCTAATCAAAGGAAGTTTAGAAGGAACTTCCGTGTTAGGGCAACTAATTGAAAGCTAGCTCTTTGAGAGAGATGACAAGAGAATGAATAAGCGCGCGAGGGAAAAGTGCGAGCGTGTGGTGGGAGAATAGAATTGTTCAAAAAGCATAGGCTCTACTGGTGGCATGCAATAGCTGGTACGGCAGGACTTGCGCCCTCCACAGGTCACCAAGACCGTTGCTGATAAGTAGATATTTTGTGGTCAACCGCCACAAAACTAGAACCACGGGTGGCCCGAAAGCATATTGGAAAGTAACGAAACACAAGCAAAGCGTGGCCCAGCTCGTGAACGGGCATGTCCGGAGAGCTGAAAGCTAGCTTGTTCGCGGCGCCTGGTCGGACCGCGTTCAGACCCCGTTCAGACCACTTTCGGACCACGTTCGGAGCGGTCTCGGAACACGTTCGGAGCGCGGGCCCATTGGCACGGCGACGCGAAGGTTTCGCAAGTTTTGAATTCCGTGGCAGGCGCAGCACTTGCGCAAGGCCAGATTTCGTGGCAGACGCAGCACTTTCGCAAGGCCTACTTTTCTTGAGGTTTGAATTGCGTGGCAGGCGCTGCACTTTCGCAAGGCGAGGTACAGCTTTCGGGGTAGGCGCGGCACTTTCGCAAGCCCACGTTTTCTTGAGGTTTCAGTTGCGTGGCAGGCGCTGACCTTTCGCAAGGCGAGGTACAGTTTTCGTGGCAGGCGCTGCACTTATGCAAGGTCAAGTGCAGATTTCGTGGCAGGCGCTGTACTTTCGTAAGGTTAGGCGCACAGAGAGAGAGAGAGAGAGAGAGAGAGAGAGAGATAGACATATAGGTAGGTGGATAGATATGTAGATAGGTGAATAGATGAACAGATAGATAGATGGATAGATAGGTGGAGCGAGAGGTAGGCAAATACACAGATAGATAGATCAATAGACAGATAGTTTGAAAGATAGACAGATAGATAGATAGATAGATCGATACATAGAACGAGAGAAAGATAGTCAGATAGATAGATAGAGAGATAGAGGATAAAGCGAGGCAAAGATTGATAGATAGAGAGACAGACAGACAGTCAGACAGATAGATGGAGAGATAGGTAAATATCTAGATCGATAAAAAGATAGAAAAAGATAGGTACATAGACAGGTAGGTAGATAGATCAAACAGGAGATAGATAGAGATGGATGGATGCATGCAGGGATGGTTTCATGGACAGGTAGATGGACAGAAAGATAGAGATTTATATATAGATAGACAAGAGAAAGAAAACTATAGTTTTATTTTTGAAACTTCCGCCCACCGGCTTCGCCGGCTCTGCTGGTAGGTGCCGTATGGTTTTTGTTAGAAACAAAACAAACACAAAAAAGTGGGCCAGCGCCATACTTTCTGGAGGGTACCCAAGTAAGGGGGGTTGGTTTGAAAGGAAGCGAACAGGTAGCCAGCCTTTCTGGGGATTCCCCAATGAGACAGACATACCCACTTGCCTATTTAGTAGACACCCAACTGTCTTGGTCGGAAAGTCCAGCAGGTCAGGTCAAGTCATCGTTTTGTCCGAAAGACAACTGTGCCAAGTAGTTTATAACTTTCACAACGAGTTGTTTTCCTTCTTCAGGAAACAACAGGAGGATTGAGCAAGGAGCCTGTATGGCCTTGGTGCTAGGGAAGACATTGACTAAGCTACTTGGTTTTGCCAGGGTCATCTTGCAAAAAGCCTTGACAAACAAACAGTGCGCGCAGCTACTCTGCCCGTGCAGATGGGCAGACTTCTGTGAGTGGATGGCAGTGGCAAGCAGAGCATCGGAGCAGTCATCGCAGTCCGCAAATACGGGTAACAAGGGTGGGAAAGATGGGCAAAGTGCCACATGTTCAGGTTTTAAAAGAGCACCTTGGATCCCCAACTTTGTCATGCCTTGGGTGATGCTGTTTAGCGGCAACTGCACTCCGCGCTCTAAATGCTTTCGCGTGCAGTTACCCAGGATTGGCCCCTTGTCGAGTGGCCAGGCTGTTGGGTTCAGGTTTAGCCTGGCAACCTCCAACTTCGACCCAAGCTTTGAACTTGCTGTTGAGGGTGCATGTGAACCCTTAGCTGCACATAGGTGACCAACAGCAAACCAAGGGAGTCGCTTACCAAAAGGGTTCTCCGAAGCACTGAGTTTGAGGCACCACCTGTGCTTACCACGAATTGTTCCTCTCTTCTAACATTCTGAAAGACAGAATTCACAAGGGGGCATGGGCATCCAACAACGTCGACTTGGGGGGTCTTCATAATTTTCTCCCCAAGTTCTTGGACTTTCGTCACTTGGTTTGGACCATGTTGGTAGGAGGCACAAAGTTTAGCTCTCTTTCGGCCCATCCACTTAGGGAACTTGGGAAGTCATGCTGACCCGATATTAATCAACCCCGTTTACTAATAGGGAGTGTTTCCCTCCAGAAGTGATGATTCCCCACTAAACCCAAAAACCCGCATTCTACTGAACTGGGGTTGATTTATATGGGGTCAGCATTTATTGAACATTCACTCCTCCCAGGGCACTCGAGCCTTGCGCGAAGGCGCCCCTTTGCGGGCAGAGGTGGCGGCTGCTCGAGCCTTAGTCGACGTTGTTTTTGAGAGCGAAAGGGCCGCCTGAAAGACCTATGGTTTTGGCTGAAAAAATGAGGGACACACCAAGAAATAGTTGGTTTTGCTTCAGTTTTGGATCCCTTTAACGCAACCTCGACCAAGGGTACCCTGGAACAAAGGATCAAGCATGTGTTCCAAAACTAGCTCTTCTGTTCGACGCGGATTGTTGAGATGGCCAGTCTCAGAATCACAGACATTAGAAAATATGATTTGCGGCTCAAGGGCTGAACGGGGATCAGCTCAGTGTTGACAGTTTAGCGAACTGAAAACGGCCATTGAACAGCATAGGTGTTCTTTTTGGGTTGGTTTGGTAGAAAAATAGATGGCCCTGGTTTACCTAGTGGTTTAATCATCTACCAGGGCCATCTATTTCCCCGAAAAAGGACGCCGATGTTGAACAGAGTAATCATGTGAGAACAAGACTGCCTCACAGGTTGGCTGCACTCTGAGACATAGCTTGAAGTACAAAGAAGAAAAGTGACTCGCCTCCAGGTTTTGACTGGAGCTGCTCTTAATTGCTGTTCAGGTTGATTGATTGATACTTCTTGCTTGCTTGAAGCAGAGTTCGAAGAACGACCATGTCCTGTCTCCTGTTCGTTTTTTGTTGATATCCAACAGTTGCATTCTTATAGGGTGGGGAATAGATTCGCATGAGCTCCTCTGCATGGCCTTTTGCTCATCGTTCCGATCACTGGGCGTCTTTCCGCTGAAGGTCATGGAACCTGAAGCCTCACTCTGCTTTCCAGGGCCCAAAGGGGGACGCTTCCCAGCAGCCCTGAGTCCAGTCAGCTATAGGACAAAGACCTGGAGACTTCTGTGGTTTCTGTGGTTTCGGCCTGAATCTTGAATAGAAAGTTTTGGCTAGCTCCCTTTTTTGGGTGGTTCGGGCTCCAAACTACGAAAATAGACCAAAAAGGAAAAAAGAAAGGGTACCAACTTATTCTAACCTCCCTGGAGGACCTAGTTGGAGAATCCACTTGGCCCCCGTGAGCCATACAAGGCACATCAACCCGCTGCTGAGATTTTTTGGGGGGGACTATGGCGTCCTACAATGGCACCTCTTTTGGTCTTGTGACATAGTCTAAGATTCACTTCAAGAATTTGCTGAACATACACCAGGGTCCCACTAACCATGCTGTTTTGTGTTGGGCAAATACCTCAGATCCTTGTCTAGGTTCCCCAGTAGTGCCCTTTCTCACCCTTTTTGGGTTGGGATGGTTCCCGTATTAAAATAGACTACCGACAAAAAATGATACCCTTATTCTAACCTCTCAAATCTGGAGGACCTAGTTTCCACTACCCCCAAAACACTACCCCCAGGGTAAATTGGGGTGAACATCACTTGAGAAAAGCCTCGGATCCTTGGCGTTGCCGTGTTTCCGTGCAGGATCTGTGTGCCGGCCTCCTTTCGACCCTCTCAGCCGGCTCCGCTGCGGCCCTGCGGCCCAGAAGATCCGTTTTTCCTGGCGGGGGTATGGGGACAACCGCACCTGATGGACAACATCCTGGAAATGAATAAAGCCCTAGTAACTTAGTACTGGGATAAAAACCATTTTCGGACTGCATGATATTGTCCATCCACAAGACAAGAACCCCCCCCAACACACACACACACACACCTCCTGTTTGGGTCTTCGTTCATCTTCCCCGAGGGGGTGTGAACCTCATGGTGACTGAGTATGAAAATTGCTTGTTAGCGGTGAATGGTTCGTAGGCAACCGTTTTTTTTAATATAGAAATATATGTGTGGAATCAACACATCAGGCTGGTCCGGGACTTGGACGGCTGCAGCCGGTGTGATGGTCAAACACGTGTGGCTGAAAGTAAAGAGCCGGGGTTGCGCAGGTTTTGGTCTGGGTTTCCATCTACCAAGAAACCATTTTGGGAACCACTTGTTAAGCCACAGCCTAAAACAATATCAATCTGCAGTTTCAGACGGTGAAACTCCCCATTGAGGGGGCCATGACCATGACCTAAGGAGCATTGACTTCGGCCAATATATTTGGTGTGGGCACCAAATCATGGCGGGAAGGATCCTGTTTGAAGCGTTCTCCTTTTGGGACTATGAGTCATTCACATTTGCATAGAGTATAGTCACGGTTGGGTGAACATGTCAGAATACTGGTCAATCGGTGCTGAATGGGTTGATTTAGAGCTAGGTATTTGCCTTCAAGCCGTATTTGCCTCAATCTTCATCTTGGATCTAAACTTGTGTTCTTTGGCTGTCAAGTCAGCTGGTTAGACAGGACATGTTGGTGAGGGGGCCCATCTTTGGATAGGCCCAGGATGAGATCACAAAATAGAGGAGCCCCGCCCCGAAATGGTTGACATTCGTTTTGTTTGTATTTTGGTTTAGATTTTGAGGGGACAGCCAATGAGGATTAGGCAGCGGCATTTGGCCACACAAGCAAATGAGGATACATCCTTTGCAGGTAACATCGGTTTTTGCCAGTCATTAAACCAAACATCAAGTGACTTGACATTCATAGGTGTTGGTGTGGATCATGATGGTTTAAATTCCCCAGCAAGATAGTTCTCCAAGCCTTTGGGTGAGAACGGCTGCTTAGCAAGGGCCCAAAGCGAAGTACTGGGCCGCAAAATGGATATCTCAATGGTCTCGGTCCAGACATACTTCGGGTCAAGGGGAGCCTCAAGAAATTGCCATTTGTTTGCGCCTGAGCATGTGTCCAAAGCCAGCTCGTCTATTCAACGTGAACCATGGTGTGGTGGTGTCCTTCCATAAATGGGTATGGGCCAGTAGGGGTCAAAATGAACCCAGGGGACCACAGGAATTGGTCCTTCCATTTGCCAGGGCAAGCCATGTGGGTACCGATCTTTTTGACCCACAGCCAAATCAAAACCGGCCCTCGGATTGGAGAGTTGTATCAAGTGACTGAGTAGCTCAGCACTCGCAGCTCGCCAGGAGGGTCGGACCCCCCGGCAACTTTTGCGGATGTGCTTCCACCCCCAAATGTTTCAACAAATGCAAGCTGCCCATCGAGCCATCATTTCCCAGAGGCTCCTGGGGCTTTCAATGGAAGACCCGACCCCTACATTAGACACCCCGGAGGTGGTTGGGGGTCTCAAAACCAGGTTGTTTGAAGGCCCTAATCAGTCGGGAGCCTCTGGGTTGTCAAAAATGCTTCTTCCGGAAAACGCTATTCTGCGCGAGAAAACATATGTTTCGCGAATCTTGAGTCCATCGCCAAGCCGTTTTGTTGCAGCGTGCGCTCTGGATCCGTTGTTTTTTTCTGCAGTTGCGCTTCCCAGTAGCCACGCCGTCACTTGCACTGGCAGGCTTGCAGCAACGTGAAGTGAAAGCAGTCGCTGACATTCTCGCTTTTCACTCGCGCTTGCCGTGACTGTTCCGTCCTGGGCCCAGGGTGCGGACCTTGCAACAAGCTCCATGGTCTTACGCTGGCCTTCCGCGCATCTTTCGCGAAACTTGCTCCATAGCCCAACCATCGTTTAGCTTTGCACTATACCCGACACAGGCCGGGAATAAAGGCAAGTACAGCTGCTGCACATCCTCCTGTCTACAAGGGAGTGAGTTCTGCAAGTATGTAAGGGTACAAGCATGCCTTCAAGAAGCTTTTGCTACATCTTTCGCACAAAAACAAAACACAACAAAAAAACTTCTCTTTCGCAGACTCCTTCGCAAACGCCTTTCTGTGGTCCTGCACAGCAAGGACTTTTTGGTTAATTCTCTTATGTGTTCCATTGATCAATGACTCAACCCTTGCACCTATTCAAGGAACAGACCAGTGGTATAGCATGTCATTGTCAGCAGCTGCGCCTCTGCGATGGTTTGCCAACATCGACTGCTGCAAACATGGATACTAGTGGTGGACCTTTCTAAGATTGTATAGCGATATGGAGATTGACCATTCAATCAACCAGCTGTCAACTAAGTAAGGTCAAGCCCATATGGGCCTCAAACCACTCTTGCTGAGCTTCGGGTTTCTTCCTTCAGGACCACTCCCCTCCTCCTCCCCCCTCCCCTCCTCCCCTCCTCCTCCCCTTCCCTCCTCCTCCTCTCCTCCCCCCCCCCCGGCCCCAGGACCCCCCCGGCTCCGTGGTTCCCCCGCGCCACGCCCCCCCCGACCGACGGCCCCAAGGCCTTCGACGGGCGATCGCTGGCCTTCGCCGTGGGCGCCCTGGCCGCGGCCTTCGCCGCGCGCAGCGCGCAGCTCCGCGCCCAGGGCCTCGTCACCGAGGCGAGCGCGGAGCGGTGCCGCGCGCGCGCGCACGGGGGATGGGGAGAAACACGGTTGAACACTTCCATTTGCTCCAGAATATGTTATAATTACTGTTTCCTTGTTGGTTTTAAACGGAATCCATCACTCCTGGACATGTTTTCCAGGGGGCTTAAGCAAATGGAAGAACATCAAACTCAGTGTAAAACACGTTTGCGGGCCCTCCCTTTAGTGCGTTGAACCTTCTACACATCATCTCGACCGGAAGATGTTTGAACATGCCTCAGCAACTCCGTACCGCGCGCGCAATGGACTCGCCGTGGCCGAAGCCCGGAAACGTGCGCGCGCGCGCTTTTTCTCTGCCCGCGAAAAAGGCGGCGAAAGGAAAACAGCAAGGGCTGGAATTCCTGTGCGGAAGCCGAGGGTGTTTTTTCAAGAAGTGGAATGGAGGTCTAAAGTCATCGAAAAGGTGCAAGGGCAGGGTAAATTGTTGATGTCTACAGCTGCGTATGACGGATCTGGCTGTTGTTCTTTCTTTCTTTTTCTCTGAGGCAACTTGGCAGCGAGCTGAGCAACTCCTGTAGGCAAACATCAATGCGCCAAGGGTATGTTCTTCGCCTAATGAACAACAACCAGAGCGCGATGAGCCACGGACACACCATGGCAACTTAAAGGGTCCAAGTCATTGGTCGAGGGGCGCCATCTTCTGAAGTTGGGCTGTGCCACTCCAACGCCGTGAGGATTGCCCTTTCACCTGTTGTGGATTTGTCTCAAGGTGGCTCACAACAGCCAATTGCCATTTCCGCGCTGGTGGGCTGAAGCAGGCAAAGGGTTTGAACGTGGAAAGCATGCAGGTTGTTGTCTTCAGAAACTTGGTCGATTTTTTACATGTCTAAGCGGAACTTAAAGATAAGCAAATCTAAGCTTGAAACATTGTCGACTTTGTCTTTCAGAAGCAGATTGTTGCTTGCTTGCTTTAGGACATTCGCTGCTTTTGCGGCGGCGCCCTGCGTAACAACGTTGTTTTTTCTTCGGAAGGGCCAAGCATGGCTGCAGAGGCATGTCGTGTTGTTGACTCCGTGTTTGTTGCGAATTCTATGGCTGGGTTGATGTCTCTGCATTGCGCGGATGTTCTGGGCACGATGCTCTGAACTTGCCATGGGCTTTTTTCTGAGGTCTTTTGCGACCATTGGCTAATGAAGCAGTCAGGGCTCCCAAACAGTTTGGCTAAAAGCTTAGGTCCAGGACTATGTTGGAGAAAAACAAACGCGCTTTGGACTTTTTTGAGGCTCATCAACTCAGGAAGTGAGGCATCGCATCTGACGAGGTCAATTCCTCAAAATGACTATTGTCGGAACGCAACCTGTCTTCTTCCATTGGAGGGTACCTCTTACAAGGATTTTCGCAGGTCGGCTATCAACGACCTTTGAGTTTGGCAAGAACGGCTACACCTGCCTTTGGTCGCAGACCGGACCTTTTGATATCCACCCCGCCGCTGTCCGCTTCACGGCCCCCGCCGCTTTCCGGGCGATGGCCAGGTTTGGGATCTCAGCTTCGCAGACTTCCGAGCGCTGCCTGTGAGCCGATTCCTCGACCAGGCCTTCGGCCGACCGCAAGACTCGCGGTTTGGGGCCGAGAGGCAGATTTGCTCAGAGTCGGTTTCCAGCACCCGGGTCCCAACAGCTGCTCTTTCCCGGAATCCCGGGTCCAAACTCCCCTTGGTACGGAAACCAAAAGAGCGGTGTTACTGCGCATGTTTTTTTTTTTTTTTTTTTTTTTTTTTCTGGAGCGCAGGGTAGTGATCCAGGTACTCCTTAATCGGTAGTTTGGGCGGATTGGTGGTTTGGGGATTTGAATCCCGGTAAATGGGAAACCACCCTCTCACCGCCAAACCACCAATCCAAACTGGGAAACCACCCCCTACCCACAAAACCACCAATTAGCGGAAACTGAACAATCGATCAACGCTGGCAATTCTGTGTTTTTTTCAGTTTGGATCATTTGACCTCAAATTCGGAGGACAAGGAACCATGTCCAATGTTTGGCCTGACAGCGTGAGCTTTTGGTTTTCCGATGTTGGTCCATTTGTCATGGCGCCAAATGGTCAACCTTTTGTTTCTGGGTCCTTTTGGGCAACTGGGCAGTCCGAGGGCAAACCACCAGGGCCACCGAAATTCCATTTTGGATCCCGGTTCGATTCCTAACACACCCAAACAACTTCAAGCTTGCTGGTTCTCAGGGAATGAGAAATGGAATGACTCTGTTTTAAGCCATCCTTAAAGGTGGTGTCCTTTAAGGATCCCCAAAACCGGTTCGTTCCGAACACCCGGTCTCGTTGTCACTTTCTATGGCCCCAGCAAGCGGCAGGTCTCGATATTGGAGGCGTGGTGCAGATACCTCGACTTCGTGGGGGTTCAGGCGCGGAACGGTATGGCTATGGCTAGCAAGGCTGTTTGACCTATCCTGGCGGTGCTTTTTTCTAGGGGTGGGGGGGCCTGAGTGACGCCAGGGTTGTCGGAACAAGGTTTTTGTTCTTGTCCTCCACCTTCTGTGATACCAAGAAACCTCCCCTTTGAAATGGATTAGTAAACTTGGAAGGCCTCCAATTGGCAGCACAGAAGTGGGTAAATCCGACAATTTTGCTAGTTGACCCTCGACTAGACCCATCCGATTTTGAGGGGGGGTCCTCTAGTGATGAACCCCCACTGAAAAGGGGATACCTTGTGTTGATCAACCTGGGGGGGTTATTAATGAGGGGTTCCCATTGTGTGGTAATGCTTGCTTGCATGCGCATGTACTTTGGATGAAGCATCCTTTGGCCAAAAGCGAACCCTTTTCATGTCAATAAATTTCAAGGCCGCCAATCCAATCAGACAAGTTTCTGTCAATTGCGAGGCAGAATTCCGGGTGTTTGACCTTTGCGTCATGGATACTCCTTGTGTGCGTCCGTCTTCTATGCTTCTTCTTGCTTCTTCATCACTTTTGCCACGCTGCCAAGTCTCAACATGAGAACCCAGCCCAAGTTCAAGAGGAAGCACGGGAATTCTCCAAAGGGTCGGTTGCAAGTGCGTAAAGTTCTTTGCGTAATGGACCCCTTGAAAGGGAAACAGCTTGGAGAGCGAGCCGAAATTCACGCCATCGTGGTTTGCAACCTGCTCAAGCAGGTTGAGCCATCTGACTTTCAGAGATCGACATAACAACGAAAAATGGCTGGTGTTCTATAAGCAAACCAACCACAAAGGGCAAAATCATAGGTGTCCTTTTTGGTTGTTTTGCTAGAACAATAGATGGCGATTCCTGGTTTACCTGGTGGTTTAATCATCTACCAGGGCCATCTATTTCCCCTAAAAGGACACCTATGGGCAGAGTTAGTTCTTTTGGATCAAGTTACCGCCAGGCAGAGGTTCCGCACCACGCCATGCCACAAGGACTCGACACCCGTGGGGTGGGAGCATAGAAGAAAAGCAGTGGAAGGAACCTCGATCTGGGTGTGGCTCACAATTAAAAAACTGGGGTTACGCGGGTTTTAGTGTACCTCTTCATTTATAAGGGTTCCATTTAGGACCTATTTTGGAGCCGCACCCATCTCGTTTGAATTACCTATTTGGTTTGCTACATATGGACAATCAAATATCAGAATTTGGTGAGGGGCAAAGCTGAGGTAAATCTGATCAAAGCTTCAAAATAAAATTGGGCTGGTTGTCTATGGCCTTTGTTGAGGTTGCCTATTTGTCGGGCGGCCGACCACGAAGTTCGTGTCGATTCTCCGCCAAAGAGTTCTGCTGGTGCACAGGGAACTGTTTGCGACTTGTGTTTGCAAGGGCTCACAATTGGCTCACTGCATCCTTAAGCTGTCACGATGGGCCGCATTGCTTTTGCCGCATTGACATTAAGTACAGCAGTGGAAGCAAATGTGGCTGATGCCGTCGTCCTTTGAGGTTTTCAATTCTGTGATTTCCTTGTTTGCCGTAGTAAGGCTCAGACACGAGCGCAGCATCTTAGTTTTCTCGCACCACATTGTTGCTGCCTCATACGCGCAAGCTTGCAAGGGCTGTTGTCATATGAGCTGGTTTGGACTTTGGAGATGTTGGGACACGAACACTTCTTCTTCTTTTTTTTCTGACGCAGATTCGGAGTTGCACCAACGCTTCCGCTTCAGGGACATGCGCATTGGAATGTTCTTGCGTTGAGTGCGCCCTTGTGGCCTCATTCTCCAAAGGGAACACAAGCTTTGAGCTATGGAGGGATCGACAGCCGTTGCGTTTGCAGTCATTTGTATGGGCGAGATGTTCAATGTTACCCTTGTTCCGCTTTGTGTCCACTTGGCGCCCCTCTGAATACAAACCAAAACGGTGTGGCGCTCCTCATGGCCATGCATGGCCTTTGGGCAGCAACATGTGCGATAATATGTTTGGTGCAAACGGGGCTCCAGTTTGCAGTAGATTCTGCGATGATTCGGCCAAACACCTTTCACAAACATATTCTGCGAACCCTTGGAATGTGTTTGCTTCCCAGGGTCTGAGTCGATGGCATGACATCCAGCGATTGCTTGACACATTTCCATCTTCAAGGTGTTTCAAAATCTCTACTTGCATTCTCACGCGCCCCACCCAGAGGCTCCCGACTGATTTAGGGCCTTCCAACAGCCTGGTTTTGAGACCCCCAACCACCAATTCCCGGGATGTCTAATGCAGGGGGTCTTCCATTGAAAGCCCCAGCCTTTGGGCACTGGGGGTGCTCAAGCGAAGAGCCCGAGGACTCGTGTGGCCCAGCGAGCGCCCTGGCCAGCTCTTCCTGTCGCAGTGGCACTTCGCCAGCAACACTCACGCCGTCGGCGTGGAGGTGCCGCGACATTCCCGGCCTCAAACGAGGTGCTTCCTCCAAGAATGGGACACCCTGCGCTAAAGAAAGAGGACATGATCAATATCCTGGGTTGCTATTAAGTCGGTATAATCATGGTAACAGTCTTATTGCAACAGGTTCTAGGTGCTCAAGCACGGAAGATATGCGCATGAGGTTCGGTCAAAGTGTTCTGTGTTCAGTCTATCGGCAGCTTGGACTCACTAAATGACAACCACTAGTCGTCCGCTGCCTCCCGCCCGTGCAAGACCTGGTCCCACACGCACGTTTTCTGAGATGTCAGGGACTGTTGCATGGAAATGGAACCCACCAGGGGGCACCCTTTCAAGGAAAATTGTCTTTCTTTGTGAGGTGCCGTTTTTGTGGGGCAAATTAAGATGATTTTTTCCACACATTAAGGACGTGTCCTTACAGATGATTTTCAAGATCTGAGAGGCGCTGTTCCAGTATTTCCCATTCTGTGGACAAGCCCACAGCTCGCGTTTTTGCTTCAGCTTCTGTGGATTTTTTTTAGTGTGATTCGATGCTGGGACTGCCCCTGGTTCTGGGTGTTGAAATCCCTGTCCGGTGCTCCGTGTGGTAAATCCGCAACATGATCTTCGCACAGAGGTTGATCCCGCTTGCATAGGTGTGCTTGTTGGTTGTTTTGGTAGACAGATCAGATGGCCCTGGTTTACCTAGTGGTTTAATCATCTACCAGGGCCAACTATTTCCCCTAAAAGGACGCCTATGTCTGCGTGTGTTCGCACTCAGATGATTGAGGCACCGAAGCTGTTTTGGGCACAGCCAGGGGTACTCCCCAGGCTTCAATCAGCACTCACCGCATCCTTTGACCTCCAAACATGATTTTGAGTGCTTCGTCAGACTTTGTGAAAGGAAACAGGAAATCAAAAGGATGCCCAGAATTGTAAAGGTTTTGGGTGAGCCAATGACCAGGAGTTGCTCGAGCAGTCCTCCCCACAGACGAGCACAGAGAGGTCCGCTGGGGCCTCGTCAACCTGGTCGGATGTGAATGGCTCACTTCCTCAGTTGCAAACGAAAAGCATTTGGTGCGATTTTTGGCGGTGAGATGGGGCGTTTCACCTGTTGGATGGCTAATTGCCAAGATATTCCATCACGCCAATGTCGACAGTCGCCCTTTGGTTTAGAGCGGCTCTCAGCATGGAAATCTCGGCTCCTGCCCTTCATATCTCAGACAAGAGCAGACACAATTGCGCAGCACGCCTTGTCCATGTTTGTTTGCCGTCTTCCCACAAAAGATATGAAAGTCGTCCTTTTTGTTCTACCTCGTTTGATATGGAAGGAGCTCACCGGGGATCCCGGTCCCCCGCTCACTCGGGACATGGTAGGCTTCCTCACTAAAGATGTCTAATGTTGACCCCGGATGAACAAAGCCCTGTTTATTGATATGGGGGGTGTTCCCCTCCCGAAAGTGATAAATCCCCACCAGAAACCGGGGACACCACCATATTGATAAACTTAGTTCAAAGCCGGGGGACCGAGGCTGCGCCGACCTACTGGAGCTCTGGCCGGGACCCCCAAACCTGCGAGGAGTGCCACCATGTCTGCTTCGTGGTTTTTGGTTTTAACCCAACCTGCCATGGTCCAAGCCACTTCTTGTTTTTACCTGGAGTTGCCCCAAAACATGGGGTCATGGACCCATTTTTAGCTCATGAAGACTCCAGGTCGTGCTTTTCAGGGGTTTTGACGGGGTGCTTGGTGCTTTGTTGGTACTGCAAACCTCAAACTCGGCTTTTCCAGCGCATGCCGTGCCTAGGCCCTGCCCATCAAAGCGAAGACCCAGAGGAGGCGAAGCGTCGCCTCGCTGGAGGGCGGGCATAGGTATTTTTTGTGTTTTTTTCGTCGCATGAGCATCTGACTTTCAGAGATCGACATGGCAACGAGGGATGGCTGGCTTTCTAGAAGCAAACCAACCACAAAGGGCAGAGTCATAGGTGTCGTTTTTGTCTCTTTTTTTGCTAGAAAAATAGATGGTGATTCCTGGTTTACCTGGTGGTTTAATCATTTAGAAGGGAAATCCACCTATTTCCCTAAAAGGACACCCATCACATGAGACGTTTCTTGTTTTTGGAGGGTGTTGCCCGGGGAACCCTGGAGTCTCAGATAGGAGGCCGCCAACAGGCAAGTTCTCCGTTTTGTGCCATATTGCCCAGGTTGGGCTTTCAAACGTTGGGAAACCAAAGGGCCACAGCTTGCATGTCACTTCAATTTGAATCCCTTGAGCCGGCCTTGAATTGATCTTCCCAGTGGTTCAGTGGGCTCATATAGAACCACGAAAATCCAAGTGATCCACAAGATCCATGGGTCCATGACTCCGATCCTTACTCTACGCAAGAAGCAATGCGTGATTATATGACACGTGCGGAGGAGCGGATTCTTCGAAATTCATGATTGCAATGGGTGATGGTAGCGTTTGGACAAAGTTTCCACGCACTAGTTGCTCAGTGACACCCTGAATCACTTTTGGTTCAATTGGTTCCCTGGTTACTAGGCGGGCGACCCGCGTGGAAAATTTCTGAGCAGCGCAATGGATGTTGCTGTTTCCAATTCACGGGTCATCTACCCTTGTAAAAGCATCCGCGGCGTTTCCCAAAATGGTTAGTGGTTGCACTCTGGGCAACTGGGCAACCAGTGCCCTTGTGTTGCAGAACCGGTGGTGTCTCATTTCCGCCATAATATGGGTGTGGCTCAAATTTAATAGCCTCGGGACCGCAGGTGTTTGTCTACTTTTCCATCCACCAGGATTCCATTCTGAGCCGATTCCTATTTTTGAGCCGCACCCATATCCCAAGATGTGGCTCAAGATGTGCCGATCCATGAATGGAAGCCACGCAAAACAAAGGAGGCGCTTGGCAAAGAGCCGAGCGACCCGGATCGATTTTGGTGCGACCCAAGAAGCCAAATCCGAGCACGTAGCAACGGCAAGTCAATCGAACCGTCACTCTCAGAAAATCAGGCGTCAAACCAAAAGAACCAACACCCCCCTTCACCTAACCAGCGAGCTCCGCCAACTCTGAGCCTCCCCCATCCAGACTCACCTCCTCACCAGGTTCTCAGTGAGTCAATATCACATCAACCAGTGCAAATTTGAGATCTCGTTTGATAGTGTAGTGTATGTTGCCGTTCGCTGACAAAACTGGGTTCTTCTCCAAATGTGTTTTAGATGTGTAAGGTTGACCAATTACAAGCGCATTCATAAAGCTGTTGTTTTTGTCTACTCCAGAGCTGGGTCAAGAAAAGATGGAGCCAAGTCTTAAAGCAAGACCAAGCCATGCGCCAGCACAAGACCGAGTAATTAGACAACGACAACGCGCCTCAATCAGAATCAGAAACCACAACAAACACACACAGACACACACACACACACACACTTGCCCACACACTCAGGAAACAACCGAACCTTCACCGAACCGAACCAACTAAACTCAACCAACTAAACTCAACTAACCAAGCTAAACTCAACTAACCAAACTAAGCTCAACCAACTAAACTAAACTCAACCAACTAAACTAAACTCAACCAACTAAACTAAACTTAACCAACTAAGCTAAACTTAACCAACTAAGCTAAACTCAACCAACTAAACAGAACTTAACCAACCAAATGTTTTAAACTTCACCAAACTAAGCCAGCTACCCCCCCCCCCCCCCTCGCCCCTCCGGAACGAAAACGCTGGCTTTGGGCGCTAGCCCTTGGGCGCCGGCGCGAGCGCTTCAGGTCTTGGAGCGCCGCTGCCTGCAGCTCCGGGACCTCGACTGGGCCAACTTCTCGGAGAAGTGGAGCCTCCGTCGTCTCGTCGTCTCGTCTCGTCTCGTCGGGGGGGGGGGGGGGGTGAAGTTGGAACACGAAGCAAGTGGCTGGTGCGAGATTTCGGTGGGGGATGTGGGTTTACGGGTGTTGTTTGCTGGCTTGAGGGAATTCGAACACCATCATTTTGAGCTGCAGGACAAAATTTGGTCCCGGAGCGGATCAAGAGCTTCAAACCCGTCATGTTTCTCTCGCAAGGTGCAGTAACTTTACCTAGAGCGAAGAAAGTGACTGGTGCGAAATCGGTGGGGGAATGTGGTTTTACAGGTGTTGTTTGGCGGTTCTATGGTGGTTTTATGGTGTTTTTGGGTGGTTTATGCTGGTTTATATGGTCTTGTTTGTGGTTTATGTTCTTTTCTTTTTTTTTGGTGGTTTATGCTCTTTTTTTAATTTATTGTGTGTTTTGTGGTTTATGGTGGTTGATGGTTGGGACGGGACGGAACTTGCTGGTGCGATAGGCAATGTTGTTGAATGAACCGTTTGGGTATTCCCATAAAAGAAACCACCAGTTGGATGCTTTTTCTTGGGGTCATTCCATTTCTTAGTTTCTTACGGAGCATCAGCGAGATGATGTGGCTGGTTACATAAATCCCGTTCTTGGTCAGAACCCCAGAGCTACTTCCATCTCCCTGGTTGTTGTTTTTTGGAAGGTGAGTCGCAGAAGATGTGATACTGTTTGCAACCGCTTGGGTCCCGCAAACATCCCAAAAGAGAAGTCGAATGGGTTCCTACATGGCTGAGTGACTAAGGTTGAAACTGTTCAGAAGCCCTGTCACACAGGGCGTCAATGATTTCATTGGGTTGCGAGCGTGGTCCTGCACATCAAACCACGCAGAAGTACCAAACGTCCTGCGACCAGTTGGGATAAGCTAGATACATGGCATGCCTGTCCCACCCTCTCTCAGCTGGATCTGCTCAACAACTAGAGACCGTTGGTTGTTTTGTTGAAACTATAACATGTTTCTGGTGCTACTTGTGCTCAACATATCTTGGTATTGCCGCATTTCGAATCGAGCATGGGGAAAGCGAACTGCTTTCCATTTTTCAAGAGAGATGATGCGAAGTAGAGCAACCAACCATCCACTGGGACCGCTGCCAAGGTTTGTCGTTTCTTTTAGTCCATGTCGGGGTTCGGGTTTGCTACTCTAGATGGGCAAAATCCGGCACCGGTGGGCATGGATGCAAAGTACCACCGGGATTTGATCCTACGTGCGTCTCTTCCAGCCCTCAGCCATTGTCCCCTCGGCTTCTTCCCCATGTTTCCCTTTTAAAGTTTCCCTATGTTCCTGAATTACTGTATGGTTCCCCGAGCTGTTGGCCATTTTCCGAAGACAAGGGCTTTAAGACAAGGATGCGCAAATATCCATGTCACGTGTCAGGGGTGAATCATGTGATTCCTAGCCATGGCTCCCCTTGTCGCGTGGGGACGAATTGGCTGGTGTTCAACGTGTTTTGGTCGTTGGAACTCGAGGAAAACGGCGTTGGACATCAAGCCCCAGCTCTTCCTTCAGCTTTGCGCGCTGGGAGTGGCGCCTTGGATGATTCTGAGCGGGTCTAAAAGTGATAGGGTCGGGCCCGGTCTTCGTTTGTTTTGGTGAATCGACCGTATACGCAAGCATGCAGCACAATGTGGTTGGGTGAAGTGGTTCTGGTCAGTCACCAGGTAGTCACCCGGTAGTCGTTTGTTTCGGAAGTCGACCACAAGCATACAGCATAGTATTCAATGGGTGCCAACTTGGTTCAATGGAAGTGGACAAGAGGATCGCCTTTCCAAGAGCTGTCGTACCAAACCCAGGTAGATGGCACCATTCACGGTAGATGCGGGCGGGTAAAGATAGCAAAGGAGGTGACTAAACCAACATGCGGAGGTTGCGTAATCTACTTTCACCCAAGGTGGTCCCCAGATTCCATGGAGACGCTATTTTCCTTAAGCGGGGACTTGTGAATCTGGGGATCGGCAAAGGACCCCCGTCTGAACCCAAATGCTACCCCATTAGAAGAACTCCCTACTTGCCCACCGATCCGGAGGTAAAACGAGCTCACCAGTTCACGCAACGCTTGCTTGGATCCCACAAGCAATTTAGGCTTTGGAATTGTAACCAAACCAAACGGGCTCGCCCACTCAACGTTTGCTTGGGGATCCCACCACTCAACGTTTGCTTGGGGATCCCGAAAACAGTTTACCGATTGGTCTCAAGCACGCAGATATGTTGGTTTGGATGTTTCTTGAAACCAACCATGAGGCAAGTGAGCGTGACCTTTGGCCGTGACACGGAAGCGCTTTTGTCCATAGTTAGGCAAACAGAAGGATGAAGCAGGTTACAGCAACGAGATCCTGTGCTTCGTAAGTTTGTCTATTGCTGATGCCACACAAATGCCATTTGCTTCAACTGAAGTTCCAAGCGCTGGTCACCTTGCGCTTCAGCCAAGGACACCTTGCGGCTCTTTCTTTGCCGCTTGGATACGTCTCGGAGGCTTTTCCTCGAAGTCGGAAAGGCGGAAAGGATTGGGCTCAGAAGACTGAAGACCCCTGAAGATGGTTGGAATTTCGGGTGCCCCAAGGACTCTTGGGCAAGGGATTTGGACCTGAAGATGGTGATTGTTCTTCTCCCCCCTTCAAACCAAGGTGAAACAGGCCGACCCCGGAAGATGGTGATTCCCTTTTTCCCCACTTTTAACCAAGGTGAAGCAGGTCGCACAGAAAACACAGGTTGGAATCTGCCCGTGTAAATTGAGGGGATGAAGGCTGGCTCCGTCATGAAACCGATGGCGTAAAGGACTGGAGCCATGGAATCGAATGAAGGGATTTCTTCGACGGACTCACAAGGCTTGGGGCCCCCAAGAGTCACCTTGAGCCCTAGAAACTCACTTCTCGGCCGATCTTTTGACCTTTTGAGTTTCCAGTGGTCCAGCTTTAGTCATGGTGATCACCTTGTATTTTGGGGTCCTTTTGGGCAACTGAGAAAATATTCACCTGTCTTTCTGCAAATGTTCATTCTATGGCGCTGGGAACCCCCCAAAGTAACTTGGAGCCCTGAAATGTTGGTCCATGTTTAGTGGCCCCAAAAGGTGGTCACGTATTTTCTGAGCCCTTTTGCGCTGAGAAAATGTTCACGTGCCCAAACTCCTTTTCTCATCCCCAGGCTTGCCTCCGCAACGGGCCATCGAGCTGGGGCACAGCTACCTCACCTCGCGGGGTTCCACACCACAGGCCGCCCCGGGGCTCGGGGCTTTGAGCCTGGCTTTTGCGGGGGGAACATGGTGCTTCCTCTTTCTTTGTTGCTTGGCCGCCTTTGTTTGGTTGAACCTTTGTTTGGTGTTTTTGTTTTTTTGCTTGGCCGCCTTTGCTTATAAACCGCATGCCGGTGAGGGTTATGACCCCTCCAAGCAAACTGAGGCGGGGCAGTGGGCATTGGGAGTAATTAATGTTAATGGCCCCGTACTGGACCCAGAGCAGGGGCTTGTTACGTCTTCCTGGGTTTCTCAAAATCGGAGATGGAACGGTTCCTTTTGAAGACACCCCAAAAGGCGCCAAAAGGGCACCCTCAGAGACATACAGTGGAAGCCTAAACGTTGCAGGTGCTTCATGATTTTATCTTCTATGTACTTTGTCATTGTTTATGTTCCAGATGGGTGTGGTGCCCTGGTAAATCGAAACATGGAGTAAAACCAGCGGTCCTGGCATCATGGTGGTTTAACTTTGACCCATACTCAGATGGGGATATCTGATCGGACAATCCATGTAATATAAACCGACATTTGACCCATGAGAGTCATGATGTGGGTGTACATAATATATATATATACATAATATGTACATACATATATATATATATATATATATACATATACATACTGCCTACATGGATTGCAGCAAACGGTCAGCTGGGTTTCGACGCCCCATGAGAAAAGTCCACTGGTAGGCGCAGCTGGGTGCGCGCGTGGCCCGGAAGTTGCTGCGTGACCTGAGCTGCACCGCAGAGCTCTTGGAGCCCATCACCGGCCAAGTGGCGCCCAGGCGACAGATCCGATGGATCCACGGTTTCCCTTTTCATGAAGATGGGCATGTTTTTTTTTTTTTTTTCAACAGGGGAATTCAAGAGGTTGTCCAAGCAATAGTTCCGGCAAGCCCTGATGTTTGAGGCCATGGTTTGCCTTTTCCACCCTTTGTGGGAATAAGCAGCTTTTCGGTGTAGAAGCCCTTTTCAAGGGAGGCTGCGCATTTCAGTGGAAAAGGCAAACTATGAGAACCGGATTTGGGAACATGTGATGCGGTTCTCCATTTCTCTTACTTTCTGAGTTCATGGACGTTAGTCACTTGGGCTTGGAGCATTTTAGCGGCAAACAAAAAGGTTGGAGCTTTTGTGGCCAGCGCACTCAGGAAGTCACACGCTCTGCTTTTGAGGGACGCCTCCAAAGGGTGGCCTCCCTTTGGTGTTCATTCGAAAATACAACCGCGAAGGAGGTACCCCCCCGGTGCTATGACGCAAATGTCTGGACGCCGGTGGCTGCAACAGAGCTGTAACAGATGCTGTAACCGACCTGTAGCTGATGTAACGAAGCTGTAACGAAGGTGTAACCTGTAACGGACCTGTGGCGGACCTGTGACGGAGCTGTAACGAACCTGTAATGGACCTGTGACGGATCTGTAAAAGATGCTGTAACAGACCTGTAACGGATTCCAGATCGATGAGCCGTGCCGTGCCCGGAGGCTGCCCGGTTCACCAACAGCCAAGGTCTGGCGGCGGAAAAGGCGCGCGGAAAACAAAAAAAACACGGAGCTGCAACGAACCTGTGACAAATGCGCAACGGACCTGTAGCGCGCCTGTAACGGACCTGTACCGGAGCTGTAACGGACCTGCAGCGGACTTGTACCGGAGCTGTAACGGACTGTAACGGACCTGTAACGGACTTGTAGCGGACTAGAAACGAACTTGTGACGGAGCTGTAACGGACTTGTGCCGGAGCTGTAACGGACCTGTTACGCACTTGTGCCGACGGACTTGTGACGGACTTGTAACGGACTTGTAACGGACTTGCGACGGACTTGAAATGGAGCTGTAACGGGCTTGTAACGGATGCTGTAGCGGAGCTGTTACGGATCTTTGCTCCAGCCCGAGAAGCGCTGACGCAAATTGCATAGCACATGATGGTAGAGCTAAAACCAAAAGATAATCCCAAATGGTGTATCCCCCCCGTTTTGGTTTGCAGTTAACGGGAAACCGAAAGGAAAACAGCGCACTATTTTGGAAAAGCAAACAACATGAGGGGCGTTGTGTGTCAATTTTATTTGGGCACATTCTGCTGGTCATTTTCTAGGTTTAGATTTGTACCCACGCATATTTTGCGCGGTATTCCTCATTAAGATTAGGTCATGGGTGAGGTTGCCTGATACTGGGCAGAGCGGATCAGGGCTTGTTTGGGTGAGGTTTGATGTTGACACTCGTGTTGCTCTGTTTTTTTGTTTGCTATGTTTGTTTGCTTGCGGAGTCGTGTATGTGCCTTGCTGTGCTGGTGTCATGATGTATTGGGTCAGGCATTGTGCTCGCTGCTGTCTTAAGAGCTCTTGATTGATTGGATTGCAGAAGCAATAGGCAGCTTGATGATGAGGCACCGACAAACAGAATGCAAGGTGGTCGCCAGATTTTTGACCAGAATGAAAGCCTGACTTCGTGAGCAAAAGTGGCCGTTTTTATCGGCCTGTTTTGTGCAGGCTGTTGATGCTTGCAGGGCTGGCGATGTTAGGCCCTCTCATCAGTGACGCCAGGGTTTTGGTGTTTTTCTACATGCTGTTCTTTGTGCGGTCCTTTGAATCAGGAGTATATAGTTCCATAGAATGTCTGCATTACCCTTCCCATTTGATGAGTTTCTGGTTTTGACATGAATTTCAATGGGGAACACAATTAGAATCGTTTAGTGGATGATGTCCACCGGAACGTCCAAAGAAATTTGACTTCATATCCACCGGGTGTTCCCAATGGCTGTCAAGTGGCCCTCCAAATGGCCGCAAGGGAGATCACTTCACAAAATCATGTGGTCTGCCTATTTTATTTTCGAGCTCACTGGGAGCTCACCATGGTAAAGATCCTTTGCTTGGGGTTCCAAGTCTTATTTCAGGTTTTGGAATGGTTGTTGCTGTGCTGTTTTATTTGGCCACCCCCAAACTCACTACAGATCGCGCACTCAGTGCTCAGAGACCCGGCTTCGTTCGTTTGTTTTGGAATTATTGTAAAAGCAAAGAAAACATGATGGAAAACATCCCCCCCCCCCACCCCCCCCCCCACCCCCCGCCCCACCCCAACCCAACCCGAGCTCAAAGGTAGCTTGGGAGCTCACGGTCGCTAATCACGCTGTGAGCAAAACACAGATTTGATAGCGGTGGGGTGGTACCTGGTACCTTCTCGGCCTGGCGTAGGCTGGCGGCGGTCAAGTGGTTGCTGCTGACTGTCCTTGAGGCCCGTGTGCTGCTGACTTTGCTGAGCCTTCCTGGCCATGGGTGTGGGCTTTTTGAAGGGACCCTCCACACAAAGGCGGAAACAACACGTTTTTCTTTTGGTTTGTCCTTCAAAACCAGCCCAAAAAAGGTGCCCAAAAAGAGTTTCCTTTTGGTTTCTCTTGAAGGCCAACCTACAAAGGGTTCGGATGCATTGAAAATTCCAATCCGGCTGTGATATTTGGCCTGAGACGATAAACTTGCAGTGGATTTTTGGGTAGTTTGAAATGACCAGAAGCTGGGCCCCATCATCGGGTCTCGACCCGCTGCAAGCGCCGCTTGGTGTCCGCTTGGTGTCCCTTGCACTAAATCAAACAGAGCCAAGAGAAGGGCCGGAATGGTTCAAAAAAAAGGAAAAAGACAAAAAACTGAGGGTATTCTAGGTCCCCCAGTAGTGCCCGTTCTCACCCATTTTTTGGAGGGTTCCCCTACTAAAATAGACTACAAAAGAAGTTGGTACCCTTATTCTAACCTCTCTACTACTGGAGTAGTAGTTGTTTCAGTGTTATTCAAAAGCCGCCTCCAAATGCCGAGGATAAAACGGGTTTTGCCCGTTTCAAAACGCTCCCTGGAGTTCTGCTTGCAAAGCCTTAGCCTTCGTCAGTGGACATGTTGAAAAGTGGTTTCGCTTCAAGCCTCCATTTGGCTGTGTTTGTTGACTTAAGTTACTCCCCCGAAAGGGCTTCGGCTTTCTTGTTGGCTTCCCTTCAACCCCCCCCAAAGAAATGGTGCCCTCAAGCAAAGACACCCATTTGGAGGAATGTCACTTGTTTGCACCCGGTTGCTACAAATCATCGTCCGTTGGGATGGAGTTGCAGGAAGCTGTTTCAGAGCCAAAGGCCAAAGAAAATAGGGCTTCCGCGATCAGACAACAAGTTAACACTCTTTGACATGGTTTCTCGTGTTTTGATTTGTGCAGGGGGGCGCGCACTGTTTGAGACCAGAATACTTTGGATGGACAAAGTCCTGCACCAGGAATGGATGATATGTTTATACTGGTTGATAAACCACCTGCCATGCCAGGTGCGAAATGGATTGTGTGCATGCACCGTGTATTGCCCCTCCATTCTTTTCAGAGCCAAGTCGGCGTGTGGATGTTTCTCCGTCGCCCTGCCAGGATCCCCGACCTGACGGTTGCCGCATGACAGAGCCGGCCATCCAGCAGTTGGCCATGCTCCTTGCCGGAGATGTGGCCATAGCTCAAAACCAATGGTACCATGTTGGGATAGGTGCGCTGCCCATTTTAGTCTATTTTAGAGGGATTGGGATGTTCACTGGGGGTACGGGGTTTTGACCCATGGCCATGTGGCAAGCGTCTTCCAACATGGAGGCAGTTTTTCCCCAATTTGGGGGATCGATGTGCTCCTGAGAGCTATGGCAACAATTGCCCCACTTGCAGGCTTGCCGAGTTGCTGGTGTTCAATAGTTTCGTGAGGGTGTCATGCTCTGAGTGTCCAGCTAAAAGTTGTTGTTGTCTTTTGGTGTTTAAGCCTCACCTTTCTCATGGAACCTGTAGGACCCCCAAACAAGTTGCCTCTACTGTTAGTGATTTTGCGGTAATTTGCAGGGGTGGTTATGGTTAAAAGAGGCATATGAGTGCCAAAATAGTGAGCCCCCCAAAATGAATGATTTCCCTTTGGTCCCCCCCAAAAAGACAAAGAAACGATACCTTCAAAAACACTGTCCTTTTAGTGTCCCTTTGGTTTCCCAACAAAGAAACAACCCGAAGAAAAGATAGCTTCAAAAGACAACCCAACAAAAACAACCAAACAACAAGCAGAAGAAACAGCCCCAAAAAACGGATACCTTGAAAAAACACTGTTCTTTTGGTTTCCGCTTAGGTTTCCCCCAAAAAATAACAGATACCTTGAACAAGATATAAACACACACACACACACAGGGGCTGAAACCGTAGGTCCAACGTGATGCTTTGCCCTCGTGGCCGTGGAGATTTGCTGCGGCGGGTGGCCTCGATGCTGATCTCCTTGGATGGCATTGACTCTCAGCCGATTCCCAGAGCCATGCACCCTTTTGGGAAACATAGATGGTGGGTCAAAAGCCAAATCGTACCCCCAGTGAACATCCCAATCCTCCTAACATAGACTAAAATGGGTGGTGCGCCTACCTCAAAATGGTACCATTGGTTTTGACCTACAGCCAGATGGCACTGGTCAATGAAAAGAGCACCAAATGGGAACCAGTGCCATCTATGTTCCAGCAAACTAAGTGAAGCGTGGATGTACCAAATCCGTTCGCACCGCTTTGAAACCATGGTTGACACCATTGTTTGTTGGTGTTTAGGGCTCATCGTTCCAGGGTTTGTTGGGTGGTCCAGGATTTTGTGCACCCACAGTGTTGCTCGAAACTGACGAACTAGGGCTACGCAGGCTTTCGTCTTCGGTTCCATGTTTTTGAGCTACTGCCATGTAGGTAATATGGCTGTGTCTTTTGTTGGGTTGGACCCCTCCAAAATGGTGGTGGATCCTTGTGGTTTCCCTTTCAACCAACCCAAAAAGGGTGCCCTCAAAGAAAGACAGAACCATATAAACCCATGTAGTTGTTGTTTGGCCACAAACTGGGCCGTAGCCGGCTGCAGCCTCACCGACAGGCGCGCTTAAGCTTTAAGCTGATCTGGCCCCCTGCAATCCATGTAGGTACGATCTACCCACATTTCCCCTCGCATGTTGGTATATATTTCATGGATTGTTTGGGATTACGAGGTAGCCCCATCAGGGTATGGGTCAATATGAAGCCACCACGATATGGACCGCAGGTTTTAGTCCATGTTTCAATTTGGCAGGTTTCCATTTTGGGTACCAGCCAGTAGTTTGAATTGAATGTTTCTGGCTATCAAAGTCAGAACAGGGTGTTGTGTCCGTATGTCTTTTTTGGGATTGGTCAGACTTTACCAGGGCCATCGACTTTTTCCACAAGCTCACCTATGTCCCTTTGCCACTGATTGGGGTTAGCTTTGGTGCGGTTCAGCCCTCGCCTTTTTCTGGACTCCAACGGCTTCCAACCAGACCCCTTCCAAGAAGGTGTTCAGAACGGGAACAAACCCTGAGTTTGGGGAGGGGGGGCACTGGGGAGCGTGGCGTTCCGCGTTCCCGTATCTCCGGTTTGGCATTTCGCGAAGTTTGCCGAGATGGTTGCCTTTGTAACCTACGCATTTCCATGAGGTTCAACCCTTTTGCTAAGGACTTCATCTTGTTATGTATAAGGATGGCATCCTGTTCAGACGTTCGCCATATGCAGAGACATGCCAGGCATCGAATGGATGTTTGGCTCAAGCCATCAGTCAAAAGGGTGTGCTGCCCATAGATGTTCATCACATCCTCTTGTTTGTCTTCCTTCTTTTTAGCCGAGTTGCCTTCTCACGGCTTCATTGTGTCCGCGCTTATTTCACAGGATAAGGCGTTGTACCCTCTTAGTCAAGCGGTTGCTATCTGATTTCAGGCTAAGGGCTGACCGTTTAGTTCAAAGGACTTATAGGTTATACCCAGTATTGAGACTTGGCAAGTGCACACGAATTCTTGTGGCTATTTCTCTCTGTGGATGCCGAGTAATAAAACATCTCGTCTGACTGAACTGCATGTCCCGCTGGGTTGGAACACGCGCAGCTTTTGTGGAGGCTCCCCCAGGCCGATTGGAGAACGAAGGGCCTGCTTAGAGGAGGATCCCTGTTTGGTGAAATCCTAGGTGGGGTGTCTCAAATTTTGGGACTCAAAAAAGTGGTTGGTTTCATTTTGATTTCCCTTCAAACGTACAAAAGGGTGCCATCAAAAAAGAAACACCCAGGTTGCTACGTCATCAGAAGCAGAAAAACTGAGGTTAGTTCCCGTAAGCTATTCCCTTCGGAAAGGCCTAGCTGGAGTAGTTTTTCGAATGAAGTGTATTGCGCAATAGAAGCTACTTGGATTCTGTTTGGATACTGTATTTCGCTGTCATATCTGTCTATGAGTGCAATCACCCTGTCTTTTGCTCCCATTTGCCCGCATTTGCTCACATGAGGATGTCCACCAATAGGAGTCTTCGTCTTGGAGGCGTGCGTGCGTGGCGTGCGTGGCGTGCGTGCGTGCGT
Source organism: Effrenium voratum (assembly GCA_963377175.1). Lineage (NCBI taxonomy): Eukaryota > Dinophyceae > Suessiales > Symbiodiniaceae > Effrenium > Effrenium voratum. The sequence continues at coordinate 381,903 of CAUJNA010002090.1, read as the reverse complement.
GCGTGCGTGCGTGCGTGCGTGTGTGTGTGTGTGTGTGTGTGTGGTCTTGACACATAGCCATTCATGCCACTAGACAATGTTGAGTGCAAAGCATAAGGAGCTCATTTGGGGCTCTTATCGTGATCAGCTCAGACGTGTTGGCTTTACGTGTGGGACACCGAGGATGTGCTGAACTCACAGTACGAGATTCGACGCTTCTTGCTGGAGACGGACCTTCCACTCAGCTCGTTGCTGCCAGACTCCGCCAAGCTCGGGCGGTCGGTGGTATCTTTGCTCTTCTGCCCGGATCATGCAGAGAACGCCACTGGTCAAAGGGATTCAGGATTCCATGTGTGGTGACCCAAGAATGGATTAGGGGTGGTTGACCTCCGCGAAGGGGGCACTGTAGGTTTCAGTCATCCGGCTTCAACAAAACCTGGTTGAACTCTATACTCAGGAATCGGCAGAGGCGAGCCTCATGGGTGGCTTGCTTTTGGTTTCGATGAAGCACAAGAGTGCCCGGGGTGCCGAACCGAAAAAGAGAGCACCTCAAACGAAGTCAAGTTCCACGCAGCGATGCTCAGTCTGTGGTTGCCTGAGCCACACGTGTTGGGCGGATGGGGCTTGGTGTTGTTGGAATCAATGTGACAAGGCCATGCATGGCGGATTGTTCTGTGTACCGAATGTCTCAATTTTGGTTCAAGCATTTTGCTTTCTAGGTTGAGGCTTTCTTCTGTGGAGGACGATGAAGCAGTTTCTGGCCGGATTTGCCTTGGCATTCACATGTCTTGGAACAGTGCAAGGAAACGACGGAGCGCCACAGCCGGTGGCACAGCTGGATCCAGGAACGCAGGCCCCAGACTTCAGCGGTGTCAGTGAAGCAGCCGACCGGAAGCCTGAAACTCCACCAGAGGCTCCTGTGATCCCAGGCGTTGTGGAGAAAGAATCCTTGGACTCCTCCGAAGCTGCAGACTCCGCTGAGGAAGCCAGAAAGCGCGACCCCGGGAATGAAGTGGGTGAAGTAGTGAAGGAACAAACCACAGCTGATGCTGCGACGGCAGGTGCAGCTAGTGCGGCAGTTCTATCAAAGAAGCCGAGATCCTTGCGGGGTGCGCATCCGGGAGGGCCTGGCCATGGGGGTCCTCATGGCCATGGTGCTCATGGTCCTCATCGCGGTCCTCATGGCGGTCCTCATGGCGGTCCTCATGGCGGTCCTCATGGTCCCCATCACGGTCCTCATGGTCCTCATGGTCCTCATGGAGGATGGCATGGTCCACCCCCTCCACCTGCGGCTTGGGGACATGGCGGTGGAGGGGGATACGGCGGCAGTGGATCAGGTGGCTCAGGCGGTGGATGGTTCCCACCACCTCATGGACCATGGCATGGCCCACATGGCCCACATGGCGGTCCACATGGCGGTCCACATGGCGGTCCACATGGCGGTCCACATGGCGGTCATGGCGGTCCACATGGCGGTCATGGCGGTCATGGAGGTCATGGTGGTCATGGTGGTCCTCATGGGCCCAGGTGATCGTTTTCTGTGGAGCTGTTCAGGTTGTTCAACATGTTTGGGCAAAACGGCATTTATAGGAGTTCGCCAATTTTTGGGCTCGCATATGTCGATGCCCGTCGATGTCAGTGTACAGCCATACATCGGATCGCAAGACTCTTTTGGAACCGGATCTTGCATGTGACAGGACTCCTTTGCGACAACCACTGTAAAGCTAGTTGAGGAAAAGACGCTGTAAAGTTAATTGAGGAAAAGGCCCTACGCTCCATTGCAACCAGTGCTCTCGCAACTTCCAAAACGTTCTGTCACAGGTGCTGTTCTCACCTTCCAAACTTGGTGGTTCCCAGCCATCTCCTTATGCTGTTGGATTTTTAGGGTTTGGCGGTAGCTTCCACTAAACCACCAAAAGTTCGACTTTTGGCAGGGGCATTCGGAACATCTCAAAGAGATCGACAGATGGGAAAATGTAGTTTTGCTTTACTGCGGAGAATCTCACCGCCACTGGTGCACTCTTGCCATGGCTTCGGCCCACGTGAGTTTTCACGATGTTTTATTGTAAGTGTGTCGTACTTCATGCGAGTAGCTTGTTTCTGGCTCCACTGCTTCTCCGCAACCATGAGCAAGAATGAATGTCTCATTTTTGGTTCAAGCATTTTGCTTTCTAGGTTGAGGCTTTCTTCTGTGGAGGACGATGAAGCAGTTTCTGGCCGGATTTGCCTTGGCATTCACATGTCTTGGAACAGTGCAAGGAAACGACGGAGCGCCACAGCCGGTGGCACAGCTGGATCCAGGAACGCAGGCCCCAGACTTCAGCGGTGTCAGTGAAGCAGCCGACCGGAAGCCTGAAACTCCACCAGAGGCTCCTGTGATCCCAGGCGTTGTGGAGAAAGAATCCTTGGACTCCTCCGAAGCTGCAGACTCCGCTGAGGAAGCCAGAAAGCGCGACCCCGGGAATGAAGTGGGTGAAGTAGTGAAGGAACAAACCACAGCTGATGCTGCGACGGCAGGTGCAGCTAGTGCGGCAGTTCTATCAAAGAAGCCGAGATCCTTGCGGGGTGCGCATCCGGGAGGGCCTGGCCATGGGGGTCCTCATGGCCATGGTGCTCATGGTCCTCATCGCGGTCCTCATGGCGGTCCTCATGGCGGTCCTCATGGCGGTCCTCATGGTCCCCATCACGGTCCTCATGGTCCTCATGGTCCTCATGGAGGATGGCATGGTCCACCCCCTCCACCTGCGGCTTGGGGACATGGCGGTGGAGGGGGATACGGCGGCAGTGGATCAGGTGGCTCAGGCGGTGGATGGTTCCCACCACCTCATGGACCATGGCATGGCCCACATGGCCCACATGGCGGTCCACATGGCGGTCCACATGGCGGTCCACATGGCGGTCCACATGGCGGTCATGGCGGTCATGGAGGTCATGGTGGTCATGGTGGTCCTCATGGGCCCAGGTGATCGTTTTCTGTGGAGCTGTTCAGGTTGTTCAACATGTTTGGGCAAAACGGCATTTATAGGAGTTCGCCAATTTTTGGGCTCGCATAGGTCGATGCCCATCGATGCCAGTGTACAGCCATACATCGGATCGCAAGACTCTTTTGGAACCGGATCTTGCATGTGACAGGACTCCTTTGCGACAACCACTGTAAAGTTAATTCAGGAAAAGACGCTGTAAAGCTAGTTGAGGAAAAGGCGCTACGCTCCACTGCAACCAGTGCTCTCGCAACTTCCAACACGTTGTGTCTGGTGTGGAGGTTTCTTGAGAGTTGAGCAAGAAGCATTCTTGGCTCGGCTGTTGTTTACGTCTTTGTTGGTGCTCATTAAATTGTTAAATTGGATGGAGACATAGGTACGGTGGCCTTAACTTTACCACATTGCGGGCCATTGATTTGAGTCAGCCACACTATGGCAGATTGTTTGTAGAAAGCTGTGAGATCTTTTGAATAACGTTCTCACACCATAAATCAAATCATCACCAAAACCACACCGCTTAGCAGTTTTAATCACATAGAAATTCAGCTGATAAGAAGTGCAACGACATTGGTGATGAATCGGTGATGATGAAGCACACAATTTTGCAGGTGCTTCTAACACTGCTGAGATTGTTTCAGTTTGCATGAAGGTGACGGAATCTCCTGCAGGATTTCCACAATCCCCAGGATTTCCAGAAGCGAAGGAGCTTCAATTTGGGGTTGTGCTCTGGCTACGGTATAGTCTTTGGCGACTACCTGTCCGTTTCACTGAAGTTTCCTGTTGTGCTGTCGGTCGTGCTGGGAGCGACATGGGAGACTCTCTAAACTTCGCATGACCTGCAAATGCTCCAATGGTCTCATGCCTTTCTGCCAGGGGATTCCTTTGTTCGGGAGGGCTTTTCAAACGGACAGACGTTGGATCCTTTGGATGTTGGATGCGTTTGTTTTTTATTTTTGCCAGGCTCCGCCGGATTTTTTTTGTTGGGGGCTCCCATGCCGAGGTGAAGAGGGGGGAGCTGGGCCTGCGGCTGGTGGCCGACTTTCAGCAGCTCCTGGGCTACGACGCTCGACATGCATCGAGCTGTCGGCGAAGTTCGCCGCCGCGGCGCGGTGGGGTGGGGGTTGGGGGGGTTGGGGGGGTTGGGGGGTTGGGGGGGTTGGGGGGTGGGGGGGTGGGGGGGGGGGTGGGGGGAGTTGGGGGGGTTGGGGGGAGTTGGGGGGGTTGGGGGGTCGGGGGGGTTGGGGGGGTTGGGTGGGTCGGGGGGTGGGGTTGGGGGGGTTGAGTGGGGTGGGTTGGGGGGGCGGTGGGTTGGGGGGGTTGGGGGGGTTGGGGGGTCCCTTCTCCTTTGTTGACCTGAAGGGGTAAGGGTGCGACTTGTCAAGCCAAATGCAACTTGAGATTTGAGCTACGGAAAATGCGACTGAATTGGGTCAATTCCAGCAGCCCCAGCTTGGAGATTGTGCTGAGTTGTTTTCTCGGACACGACCTCCTTTTCAAAGCATTGCTGCCTTGCTTGCCTTCGACGTGATCGAGTTGTTGCCCGAAAAATGGAACTAGCTCTGATGCAGAAAACAAGTTGCAGAGAACATTTTGCAAAGCAACATGTGTCAGTCTGGTCTCAAGAAACAGAACTTGCGAGACTGGGCAGCAATCTAGGTTGCAGGATAGTCCTGTGACAAAGGCCAACTAGGTCCTTGAGCAGTACCCTTTTACCCTTTTCCGGGGGAGGGTTCCCCGAATAAAATAGACTACAGAAAAAAGGGTACCCTCATTCCAACCTCTCTACTGGAGGACCTAGCCAAGTAAGAGATCCTAAAACAGAAGAAAGCCAGAAGCTTCTATGGAGGGTGAAGGATAACTCTAATGCTAAGGCAAAGCCTCGAAGCCTTGGGCTCTTTTTGGCCCCAAGCACCGGGCTGTGGCATCGTAAGGTCCACATCTTTTTCTTGGAACCTGAAGGTTAGCTTGGTGGTTCCCAGCCATCCAGGTAGCTTTGGGATTTCTACTTCACCAACTAAGAGTTAAAGTTTTTGCGGGGGATCTGAGGCCAGCCCAGTTGGATGACTGCTGGTCGTCAGTAGTTGCTTCTTGGTACATCCCGGCTGTTCCCTGACACGTGGGCCGCATATGTGTTGTCCTTACCAACAGCAAAGATCACGCGGATTTAAACCTTTACAAGCAACAGGTGTATAAGTCCGCGATGTGTAGTTTGTTGTTTTTTTCCCACGAGGGGAGCACAAGTTGAATCTGGTACCCATTGATTGCTGGTTTGTATGTTGGTTTGGGGTTTTTAACCCCAGTTCCTTTCACGCCATGGGGGTTTTGGTCTCCCGCTAAGGTCCAAACCACCAAACCAAACCACCAATAAGGGGTAAGATGAAGTTTCAGCGAAGGAAACGGGCAAACAAAACATGCCCAACATCCCTTCACTGTTGTTGGCATGTGTTTAGGTTTTGAGGCTGGTTTGTTCTGTTCATTCTAGTAGGGGGTTGCAAACAAACAAAGTGTTTGATGTGTTTAGGTGTGTTTGTTCTTTTCATTTAGAGTACAGGCTTCCAAAACAAAAGTAAACAAGTACAGACTTTTTGCTGCCCTACCAAGGGCCCAACAGATACGCCCGAGGATATTCTCCATTGGCAGCCGCTGGCCCATGGAGACGCCCACCGCCTAACCGCGGCGGCCCATGCGGCCGTGTTGGACAAAGCGCCCAGCACGGAGGTGGTGGAGGAGCTGGTCCGCTGCTCGCCGGGACTCCTTCCACGTGCTGAAAAGACGGTGTTTGTTCTATGTTCCCCTGTTGGTTTTGAAGGGACACCAGGTTGTTGCATGTCCCCGGGAACAAAGAAATTATTTTCCGTGGATTTTTGGTCCAGCCGGTTCCTCTCATTATCACATCTATCATAGAGGTTTGCGGGACTCTTAAATAAAGCAATCATGTTGTCCGATGTGCGTTTTGTTCAGCCAGTTCCTCAGAGTGGTTTAAGAGTTAACACACCTAGAGGTTTGGGCTGTCCATTGCTGTTTGGAACTCTGAAAACCCATGTCGGGTGCTCCTTTTTCTCGGCCACATGCGTACGTCTGTTGATGGCACAAGGACAGCCTTGAATTTTGAGGGGCCCCCCAACAAAGGCACCCAGATCTGGGGAATGGTGGCAACGATGCCCTGTTGGAAGGCCGACAGGAACTCATCCCAATGGAACTTGCGATGTCAGCGGCTGGCCAAGCGGTCGGCATTTGGGTCCATCAAAGTTGCATCTCCAAAATTTGGCCCTTGAAATGGCGGCTCAAAGGGAAACCCCCCCTTTTGGGTACTTGTCAGAAATCGAAGTGCAACTTGAATGGAGTCCAGTCATTCCTTCTATTGAACCAGGGAGTAGAACTGGAAGACATGTTTTATATACCGAAGCTCTCCCGTCCTCCCTTCTTCGTCACCTCTTGGTTCATATTTCGTGGATGGACGAAATCCATTTCGCACCCAAGAAACCCAATGATTCAAGTCCAACGTAAATAGAGGGAGCCCAAATAAGCCTCAAATAAGGCCTTATGAAGGGCTTAACAAGGGCTCATTTGGGCTCCCTCCCCCTCCCCTCCCTCCCCCCGCCCCTGAAGCCAAGAACCATGGTTTCATTTCGTGGGGTACCAGCCCCCTACCCCGAGGTGGCCCGCTGCTCAGCGCGCTCTCGAAGCTCTGCGCGCTCGAGGGCTGCGTTTCCGCGGACGCCTTTCTGGCGAGCGTGCTGGAGAATCTGAGCTCCGACTTGCTGGCGCTTTGGCTCGAGAGAGGTGGAACTTGGGGGTGGCTTTCAACTGGGTGTATGTTGTTGTAAGGGGACCCCCCGCTAATCCAAAAGAATGAAAAGAAAAAAGGCGTCGGTTGTCCTTTTGCTTTTTCTTTGAAACAGCCAAAACGGGTGTAGCCTCAAAAAAAACACCCAAGTGAAGCCACGATTGCATGAGATTCCCCAATTTGGGGGGCTTGAGACCGTTTTCTCCGACTTGTCTTGATGGGTTTGGGTGGACGGGGTGCAACGCAACCCTTTTCGGCCGCTTTAGAAGGAACCCAAAGCAGGTTGTTAACATTTTAAGTGTGAGGAAGCAACCGAGGGGTTGGCCCTCAATAATGTACAGGTATGAGTTCAATGTGGGCTCTTGGTCCGCATCCAACGACCCCGTTATTTTATAGTTCGCATGGCGTATGTTGCTGTGTACATGGAAGATGGGAATAATTAGGTGTTTGGAATGCCCTCAAAAATGGATGATGGTTGCATGAAAGTCCCGCCAACATGGCCAGAAGATCCCCGATTTATCATCTTAATTACTCCTAACTTTACTGCTTGGAAGGCCAGGTTGGTACAGGGTTGGCGGCAAGCAAATGTTCTTCACATAATGTCCCGAGTGCTGGTTCAAATCTTGTGGGCGGCTAACCACGTGCCAGTTGAAGCAAGGACACACCCCCTGAAAGACGGCGATTTGGTCAGGCGATCTCCGACACGGGCTTTGCTTGGGTTAAGCACGTGATGGTTCGGAGGTGTCCATTACCGGGACGCTGGGACCCGTTGAGTGCTTGGCATCCTGAGCCACTGCTTGGGTTCACTGATTCGTGTTACTCCGTAATAGTGGCTAGGTCCCCCAGTAGTGCCCTTTCTCACCCCTTGTTTGGGGGAGGGTTCCCTACTAAAATAGACTACAGAAAAAAAGGTACCCTTATTCTAACCTCTACTGGAGGACCTAGGTGGGGTATTTGAGTTCGACATGCTCGCTTTAGGTTTCAAGCATCACTTTTAGGCTGTGCCCGGGTCTCCCATGTTACCCTGTTTCTAAAGCTGAGTTACCAATTTTCGTGGTTTTCACGGAAGCGCCAAAAGGACCACCACGCAATTTTGGGGTCCCTGATTTGGAGCCGAACCCAACTCCAAACGGTTTGGCCATGACTTGTGTGTCGGCCTTGCGTTGCTTGTGTGCTGCCTAGGTGTTGACTATCCTGAAGGTCTTATCCTGCAAGGAGGCCTCGGTGAGCAAAGTCGTGGATGGCATTGCCAGCAGCCTCCGCAGCGCCAGCGCCGGTGGAATCCTCGCAAAGAGTAGCAGCTGGCTTGGGAACGGGCAATGATCTAAGGGGGGCCCAAAACCAGGTGCCATTTGTTCACTCTCAGCCGTTAGAGCGATGAATCAACCCAACCATGGGTCATGGGTGCCACCTTGCCCAGATGCCGTTTTCTTCGTCCTTTTTCGCTGACTCATGCGCAAGGAAAGTCAAAAAAGAACGACTCCCACTTGGGTGTCCACCAGGGAGCTCCTCGAAATCGGTGTTGGTTTCAGCTTTGACAAGCGCAGACATTCGGTTGTTTGAAGCTAAGGAGTGCCTTTCCTCAGTGAATCGTTCAACGGTTAACCCACCTGGAAGCCGAACTTTCCTGCCCTTGGGGCGGTTGCTTGACAGCACAGGTTGATCCTAATCCGGACTCAAGCATTTGCCTGGCCTCTTTTTTCCGGGCACATATGAGAGCATATATTTGCATTTGCAATTGTTCTAGGTGTTTGGCCCCTCTCTGATTCGAGAAGTTCAGTTCAGAACGCTCACCTTTCTCTTTGCCATCGCTCCCAACATCCTTGGACGCTGACATGTGACATGAGGGAACACGCGACCTCCGTTGCATTTGAATGCAAAGTGAGCTGCTCGTGGAGGTGTGTATTTGGCAGCTGAAGGCCGCATGCTCGAAGCCCTGCTTGTTGGGCTTGGACCAAGGACGCTGAACAACATGCTGCGGGGAAAAAAACATAACGGGTTTCTGGGGGTGGAGGGGGTTGCCGCTTTGTTCAGGCAATCCTTTCCTGCCGGCTCTCTTCACCGCACTGCAGACGCAGAGCTTGGGGAATTACCTGTCCATGGCTGCAGCTGAGAAGGCCCGGCCCTTACAGCTCTCCTTGGACAGCAGCATGCAAGACCTCTACATCCAGCACCGTGGCTGGACTCGCGCCGGTTTTTATTCGCAGCCGAAAGCCTGAAGACTAATTTGGCTGTGGTTGTCAAAACCAATAAGATCCCATTTTGGGGTAGTTGCACCACCCAGTTCAGTCTATTGTAGTGTGGAGTGGGATGTTCACTGGGGGTACGGGATTTTGACGCATGGCCATTTGCACTTTGTGGGCATTCTTGTCTGACAGCCCTCTACCTAGGTCGCCCTAGGGCAGTTCTTGTATCCCTTGGGTGGTGCCAATTAGCATTAACAGGCAAATAAAGCCATTTATACACAATACCTCAGCAAGAATGACCACCAACAAAAACAAATTGGTTTTGGGCAAGCACCCCCCACCCAATTTCAGGCTGCATCCCAATCTCCCCACATCCGAATCCCAAAAGTGGAATCCCAAAAGCGTGCTGCCAGCGAGGTATTTCCGGCAGCTGCTGACAAGCCAAGTCACTGAGGAGCTGGTGGAGTCCACGTGTCGCATCCACAGGCCGCCAGCAACGGAAGGGTTGGGTATGTCTCGAAATGGATGTGTCTGTTTTTACGGGAGCCTCCAAATGGCGGTTTTCGTGTTGGTTTCCCATTTAAAACCCACCAAAAACGGGTGACCCAAATGGGAAGGGGAGCACCCAAAAAAGCAGGTTGCGGTGGCTTCCCCTTTTTTTTTGGAATGGGCGAACGCCCGGGTGCCGCCGACCCCTATCTTTCGAGCTCATGGGCTAGTACGCAGCGCGGCACTGCGGGCATCGTGGGACGGTTGCCCAATTTCGAAAGGAAGCCAACAAGAAACAATCAACCAAGGAACCGTGGAGCTGAGACCGGCACTGTTTTTGCAAGACATCCCCAACCCTTGTCAGAGTTTGAATCCCCTGAATCATCCCATCTCTTTAGAAACATCCCCAGAAACATCCCGACTGGCAAGTGAAACATCCCCGAAATCATCCCCCTCTTTTAGAATCAGCCCGCACATCAGCCCCCCCCCCCGTTCCAGAAACATCCCTGAAATCATCCCCCCTTCCCTGAAATCCGAAAGGTCCCAGTGATTTGTTGCCATGTATGTTGCTTCCCTGATGTTGCTTCCCTGGATGTTCCTTTCCGCATCTAGGATGTTGCTCATGATGTGCTTCAACATGAGGCATGTTTCAAGGGATGTCTTCAAGCATCTAGGATGTTTCAAGGGATGTTTTTAAACATCTCGGATGTTTCTAGAAATGTTTTGACACTGCCCGTCTCAAGTCTGTTGCCCCGCGTCAAGAATCATCACGGCGCGTCAGATCATCAAGCAGCCTTATGACGTGGGATACATCTTGACGCGTTGCAGTTCTGTGCGTTAACCTTTTTTTGTTTTTTCTCCGCGCTGGGAGGTCGAGTTATTGAAAGCAGTGATTTGTTTGCGTATTGAATATATGTTCGGCTCTATTTCACAGGTAGCAAAACGGCTCTATAAAGTAGACAGCAGTGCCTGCATCAGCTGCTGCACAAAATAGAAGGTAGTTTCTATGAAAGTGGCCTTATGACGTGGCTCTGTGAAACAGATAACTGTTTCGACAACAGTTGCTCTATGAAATAGTTTGTGTAAAAGCGACCTCTATGGAATTGATGGTAGTTTGTATACACCTGGCTCTCTGAAATAGAATGTAGTTTCTCGCAAAGTGGCTCTATGTAATGGATAGTAGTTTCTGCAAAAGTGACTTTGCCTACTAAAGTTGTTTAGACAACTGATTGCACTTTGTATAAGAGCAGCCCTATAAAATAGATGGTAGTTCCTCTTTAGTGGCTCTAGTCTATGAAAGGAATGCTAATGTTATGCCAAAATGGGATCGAGAAAGGACCGGAAAATCAGGCTCGACGTGGCAGTTTTCCGGTTCCCTGCAGCAACCACCTAAGCGTTGCATGGAACCTTGGCTATCCCAGGCGCCGCCACCGCACGCTCAAAGCGGGGTCGGCGGAGTCAGTTTCTTTTTGGGGCGGCTGTCAAAAAAAAAAGCGGACCGGGCCTGTAGACTTGGATCACACCCTGTAGATTTGGATTTGGTTAGCCTGGTTTATGATCCAGTGATAGGGGTAAGTCCACTGGTGGATTTGTACGTGGCCTATAGATTTTCCCTTGAAACCGCAGACAGGTACGCTCAAAACTGACCGGTTTTCTCTCGAACTGGCCGGCTGGAACAAATGGGCGGCTCCCTTTTTGGCTAACAGGGATCACCATTCGTCGTCAAAGTTGCGATTTGGCAGATCTTGAGAAGTTGACGCATCAACGGCCCCAGAGAAAACGAAGAGGAAACACGCGGAAATACACCCCCGACCAGAGTTTTTGGCTGAGATTCCTTTATGCTAATTCCAAACGAGCATGTGGGCTTCACTGGTCTGAAAGGAATAATGCTGAGAGAGACGCCGAAATGAATCCCTGTGCACGGGCTTCCTATAGCTTTGAAGAGAGGAAGTATTTCAATGCATGGGCATACATCCACGTAAAACGGGGCCCCTGTTCAGGATGGGTTGGCAAACGCGAATTCACCGCCACTTTGGAGGTGTTGGACTCAGACTCGTTTCAGCGCAAGAGACGCGCAATGGTCAAAGCACATCAACAGGCGAATGGCAACAAGCAATTTTGGCACGAATGAGGGTCCGGGGGTGATTGGCTCGCGTTGATTGTTGAATGCGTTTGGAAGGGAAATGGATGTTAAGCCCCAAGTAGGTAGCCGTGCCAGACTTCTGCCAGGCATTTCGTACCAGTTCACTTTCCAATCTTTGAAGTTTTACTTGCAATTCGTCGTGTTTTTCTCCCCAAAAAAACTTCCTTTCAACTTTGCGCGGGTCCACTTGCCTGAGATGTTCTCGGGATTTTTGTCCTCGAGATGGCTTTTTCCCAGTCCTTTGAGGTTCTGCCCGCTCCCCACAAGTTCCTTACCCCCAACCCCCCCCCCCCAACCCCCTCCGCTTTCGACGTTAGGAAAGTCTTGGACGACGCCTCCTGCGGTGCGCTGTTCCAACGGCTCCTGGAGTTCGGCGCCGTGGCCGACCGACGGACGGACGGACATGGCAGACCGGGGCGGATGGGCTGAAAACTTCCATTTGCTGAAGAATATCGGTTTCTTAGCCTTGTTGGTTTTAAAGGGAATGTATGACTACTGGAAATATGTGTTATTTGTTCCAGGGGTCTTAACCAATGGAAGAAAAGGCTTGGCAGATCGACTCCCAGCAATCTGTTCACATGGAAGCTGTCGTGGAAAAATGGTCCCTTTGACAGGATGGTCCAAGCCAGGACACACAAGAAGAACGTCAGGTTTCATGTTAATTGGTGGGAGGGTAGGTGTCATTTTTAGGCCTTGGTTGGAAATAGATGGCACTGGTTTAGATTGGAAGGCATGCTGCGTCAAGTCATCGTAGACTTTAAAGACGCCATGGCTAATGGTCCCTTCGACCGTGGCCTATCTGGCATATGCAATCACGTTACCGACTTGCTTGCTCTTGGGTACCCCGATGTGCGCCTAATGTTGATAATTCATCTTGGACTTGGACTATCCACCCAGAAGGAAGCATTGTTCCAACATGGATGGGAAAACTTGGACGGAGACCTCCAGTCAGCCCTCTACATTCCAAGGGGTCCAAAATAAGGGACGCTCAAAGTCTATCAACTTGAGTGGCCTAGAAAGCTGCGTGTTGATTGACCCTTTGAAACTTTGAGTGGCTTCTAAGACACCCAGGCTTGCGCGTGTGACCAGACCACAGAGCTGTCCCTCGCGGGCTTTTGGGCGGTTGAGCTGGGGTGCATTGTGTTCTTCCCATTGCCAACAAAGTCATGGTTGTTGGGAAACATTTTACATTTTTGCTTATTGTGGCTTAGTGGGAAATCCCCACTTAACTGCTAAAATTTAACGCCAACCAAGAAGTGGAGCCAAAGAACAAACACTTGAAGTTAGGGGGACCTCCACATGTCAGGTCTCATGGTGGTTTCCTCCACAGACTCCTCTGGGTCATCAACATTTGGTGTCACCTTAGTGGAAAACGAGATTCATAATCCTCTGGCCGGATAGCGATTTGTTCACTCGGTGGAAAACCTCCCTTCGAACAAGCTGGTTGGGGGTGGACAGCTCCCTTGTCTCTCAGATGCCTCCTTCCATCAACAGGGTTAACCAGACAAAAAGGCGTCGGCAAGCAACCCTCCCCATCCTTCCTATGGTTGTCAAGGGCCCAATCCCAATAGGGAGCAGCGACTAATAAATTCCATTCGGGGCTAACAGGGTTCTTTTTGGGGACCATTTCCATTGTTTCATGTTGGCTTTCCTTGTTCAGCATGACCCAAGTTTGGGTCTCCCCCCAATCCACAAGTTTGGGCCTCCCCCCAATTTCCAATAGGGACTAATAGGGTTCCTTTTAGAGCCACTTTGCCGAGGGGTCCCTGACCACAGGAATCCTTTCACCTCGAAGGATACGAGTTGGGACCCGGTCTGAGGCGAGGCCGCGCCGGCCAGCGACCGCGTGCTGCTGTGGTACTGCTGGGCCCGCAGCCCGGACCGGCAGCTCCCCTTCTGGGCGCTGCCCAGCAGCGCGGAGCACTTCGTGCTGGCGCTGAACGCAGGCGGGCGGCCAAGGAAGACATGTGTCCTAGCTGGGTCTTTTTGGTGCGGGTCAAAAATAGGAATACCCAAAATGGCTTGCCCCGGTAAATGGAAACAAGGACACAAATCACACATCATGAGCATGATGCCATGGTCAAGCACAAACACATGAATCTGTCTCACAGGGTACACTGCTTGGAGTTGGTTAGCACAAATATATGGGAGTTGCTTTTAAGGGTGCCTTTTTTGGGGTTGGTTGAAGCCAAAGGAAAGCCAAGCATTTGTATGGGGCCCCTGAACGAATGAACAGAACTATCAACACAGGGCAACACCTTCTTGAATGCATTTCAGAGGGAAGCCACAAAAGGCAGACGAGCACTTAGATGAGTCTGGTATGTTGCTTGGCAATGTCCCACTGAATTTTGACCAACGTGTTTCTGGACACCGACAAATATACGTCGAAAGCAAAAACATCGCATTGCTGAATTTTATAAGTCCGCAACGCGATGGCATTTTGTGTGACATCACAGGGGCTTCCGTTGAAGATGCTGTGCAAAATATACGTCCTTCAGAATGAAGGCAGAACCATGCAGAACATGTTGTGCACCTTCTCCTCCCCCTCCTCCTTTTTGAACCTGTATGCAGTTTTGCCGAACACTTTCCCTCGAGGCTTCTTCTAGTCCACATCTCCAGAGATTACTCTTCTTTTGCTTCTAATTCTCACTCCCTGAGTTCCTGGACAATGAGTTCCCGAGTCCCTGAGTTCCCTGAGTTCCTGAGTTCCAAAGATTAAAACGCCATGTTAGTGGTAAATCTAAAAAGAACTTTTTTCCGGCCAATCCACTCCGGAAGTGAGAGTTTGGTTCTCTCCGGTTCATCCGCCTTGCCCTTTCTTCGCGGCTTCCCGTAGCTTCCGCAAGCGACCAACTTCTGTCTCCTGTTGGTTTCAAAGGCAATCTATCACTTCATATTCTCACTGCTGCTTCTATCACTACTGGAAATATGTCTATTTGCTGCAAGCGGCCAACTTCCATTTGCTGACCAAGATTTGTTGCTTCCCCTGTTGGTTTTTTCAAGGGATTCGGAATCTATCACTGGAAAAAAAAGACTTGTTTTCCGCAGGGGCCTCTTTTTCAGCAAATGCAAACAAAATGCGGCCAAAAAAAATCCAAACAAAAAAAGCGAAGGTGGGTCCTTCGTGCAGCGCTGCCGGCCCATGCGCGCGGGGCTGTCGGTGTTGGCCAAGTTCCTGGTGGCCCCCGAGGCGCTGCCCTTGGGCGCGCCTTGGATATCGATGGAGATGGAGATCGTGCGCTCGAGTGCTGACGGTGGTTTGGTGTCGTTGGTTTGGGGGGTGTCCCCGTATTTTTCGTGGCCCCAAACGGTGGTTGGTCCATGTTTGGTGGCCCCAAGAGCCAAAAGGTAGCCGACCTTTTGGAGAAACTTGGTGTGTCTCGTTTTTGGGTTCCCGTTGGGTTCACTTTTTTTAGTTAGCCCCAGAAAGTGGACCTGAAATGTCCGGGTATTTTTGGTGAGTGAGGAATAGGTCGCCCTGTTCAAAAGACTTGTTCCCTTTCGAAGAAATTACTTGGCCGCCCTCGAATCAAATTCTTTGCAAGGGATGGCTCACTGGGGTCGCATGAGTAAACGGAATGAACACAACCAGTGCGTAAGCATTTGAAACAAGCATGCTCATGATCATGCCCTTGCTGAGGATAGGGATAAGAGAGAATGATCGTGAGGTGATGATGATGATGATGATGATGATGATGGTGATGGTGATGGTGATGGTGATGGTGATGGTGATGGTGATGGTGATGGTGATGGTGATGGTGATGGTGATGGTGATGGTGATGGTGATGGTGATGGTGATGGTGATGGTGATGGTGATGGTGATGGTGATGGTGATGGTGATGGTGATGGTGATGGTGATGGTGATGGTGATGGTGATGGTGATGGTGATGGTGATGGTGATGGTGATGGTGATGGTGATGGTGATGGTGATGGTGATGATGATGATGATGATGATGATGATGATGATGATGGTGATGGTGATGGTGATGTTGATGTTCGTGATCGTGAGCGTGATCGTGAGTGGTGGTGCAGATGGTGGTGCCCGTCGTGGTGCAAGATGGTGGTGCAGATGGTGGTGCCCGTCGTGGCGCAAGATGGTGGTGCAGATGGTGGTGCAGATGGTGGTGCAGATGGTGGTGCAGATGGTGGTGGAGGTGGTGGTGGTGGTGGCGGTGGTGGTGGTGACGGCGGCGGCGGTGGTGATGATGCTGATGGATGATGGTGATGATGATTGTTATTCTGGCTGATTACACCCCCCCCCCCCGCCCCCACAGACACACAATCACACCCTGGGATGAGATGTTGAGCTCCATAGGAATCTGCACAAACGTAGCCGCATGGTTTCAAGTAGATGAAGACACTGCTTCTTTTGGCGTCATGATTTCCTTTACTTGTGGGCATGAGGTGTGTCTCTTTTTCAGGGCACCTTTGGATGGTTTTCAACGGAAACCACAAGCACAACCGTTGCGCCATTTTGGAGAGGTCCAACCAAAAAACGGACAAGCCACCCATGTACCGAGGAAACCAAGTAAGACCCCACCTCTTTAGCAAGAACCTTAGATAGCGAAAGCCTATCTTGGCAGTAAGACGAGCAGCCCATGTGGAGGCAAAGCCCTTGCGAGGGTCAGCCGAGGTCTACAACACCTTGGCAGAGAAGGCGCCATGGGCTCATGGAGAAGCAACTATCCAGGTGCAGACGCTGCTGCTGCCTGGCGCCATGTGGGGTTTTGGGGTGTCACGAAATGCTACCCTCCTGTCCTCTAACATGGAACCCATGAGAGGGTCTCCGTTAAACGAAGCTAGTTTTTCAGGATCCTCAGACAAACTCAATATAAAAACAGCTTGGTAAATGGAATCATAGACTAAGACCATCCAAAACCTATGTAACCCTAGCTATACACAAACGAATGTCAAAATGAGGGAGCCCTAAAAACCGATGTCTTGTTGGTATCCCATTGCCACGAAAGCAAGTAGATCAAGATCCCTGTCGACTTCCACGGTTGGAAAGTCGGCTTTGGAAGTCAAGAGCTCAGGAGGGTGAGCTGGGAGTCAGCTCGGGGCACGGTCACCAGACCTTCAAGTCTTTTAAGCACCAGATTGACGGACAGTGGGTAGATATGGGTGTGGGTCAACATCAAACCACCAGGGGACCGCAGGTTTTGGTCCAAGTTGCCACTTGCCAGGGTTCCATTTTGGGTACCTAGTTTTGCCCCACAGCCATATGAGGGAAAATCAGCTTGTGTCTTTTTCGCACTTTAATGGCTTCCACGATTCTTGAGGGGAGGGTATCCTTTCCAGAAGTAAATTCATGGAGCAACCTTGTCCTGAAAGCCAAAATTTTGGGAGGTTGCAGCTTCATCTTCAGGGGATTGGCAAGCAAATCAAAAGCAATCCTATGGAAGGGGCTGAAGCAATGCCCCAATCTTCGGCATCTGCATGGATGTTACACTTGCTGCCCACTTTTCCTTTGGGATGGACTCTCCGGGTTCTCATAACTGTTGGTGTCTAATACAAAATTGTGTATATCAATATAGAAGTTCTATGTATCTTTTTGAGGGTACCTGGTTTAATGGAAAGCCCAAAGGAAACCACCATTTTGGGATATATATATATATATATATTATTATATTATATGTATAGGTATATGTATATATATATATATATCAAACATATATATATATATTATGAACCCTAAACCTTAAACCAACCCCAAACCACACCCCAACCACCCCACCCCTTGCGTGGGTGCAATCCATTGTGCGAGGCTCGGGCAGGAGGACCAGGAGGAATATCCGCCCTATTGCACCTGGGCTAAGAGGTTGCCCCGCTGGCCCCCCCAAAAAAAGATGACGGGGTGGGGTGCCTTTGCTTTAAGCACACTCCACAAAGAAGATCCCCCGAAAGGAAAAAGAAAAGAAGGAGTGGTGTGCCTTTGTTTTGGAGAAACCCCAAAAGGACTACCTTCAGAGAGGAACGCAGCCGCAAGAAAGGATCCGGGGAGCTACCTTGTGCCTTCTGTCTTATGGAAATATGTAGGTGGACAGCCCTTCATCCTGCTGAAGACCCTTGACTAGAGGGGTCTTTAGTGTCCAAGAAGGGGCAACAGGTGAATTCTGTACAGGCTCTTGGTGGTTTAGTTGCAACGGGTGGGGAATCCGAAACGACCATCAGCGCACCGGGCAGTGGCAACAGCCAGTCCGCGCCACATACCCCACATTGCTCGCATGCTTTGCTGCACTGATATGGTACGTGGATGATTGCTGGAGTTGGTAAATGATTGGCATACCCGGTTAACCTCCCGAGCGTGGAAATTGTCACTTGTAAATACGTGAAACATGTTCCAATGATGAAATATCGTATTTTTGCTGCAAGTTGATGCTACCTTTAAGGGTTTTTGGCCACACACCCTGGGAAAATGACACTCCACAGGCTCAGCCGAAATTTCCGGATTCGTCTATGGTCCATTCGGTGTTCAGGAATGGGAAACTCACTAGACTTTCCATGTCTCCGGGAGAATCAGCAATTTTGGCCGTGGTTCACATCGCCCAAAACCCCCATGGGAAAATTTTACAAGCTGGTTCTACCACCTGATGTCATAGGGATTGTAGTCAGGCCCACATGATCCTCATGTTAGTAGAACCAACAGTCAATGGACTTTCCTGCTGGTTCTCAGTGGGTTGGAACGACCCCGACAAAAGCCATCCAACCTATGGTTTCCTTTACGGGTTCACTCCCAACACCCGGATTCAGAAAGCCATTCCCTACCTACCAACAAGGTTTTGAGGGTCGCTTGCATCGAATGTTGCACAGAGGCATCCGCTGGCATGCGCGGGGGCTGCCAGCGCCATTGAAAGCTCAGCTGCTGAGGACTGCGAGCCAAACCCTCCCTCCCCCAGCCCGCGCCCCCCCACACCCACCCACCCCTCCAAAAAATGGGTTGATGTCCTCTTTAGCTTACCTTGAGAACTTCCCAACCAGGGGTAAACTGACAAAAACAAGCGTTCAAATGGATGTAGAAGTTGCTGGCTGTTCACAATCCAGCCTTCTTTATGCCAGATGGTAGTTGTTGCCCTTCTGGTCGTGGTGTCCCACTACGGATCAGGGACCCCCCCCAGTTTGAGCAACCCAGCGAAACGTCACCTTCTGGCGGTTTGCCGGATCAACAGCTAGCACAGGGAGAGACTTGCCCCCTGCCCCAAAGGTTCGAACCCCAAAGAGCCCTGTTTGAGAAGGTTGCAAGTTGCAAGTGGGTGGGTGTTTTTTTGGGGACCCCATTTGTTTTTAATATATATATATATATGTTGGTTTCCCGCAAGTTGGATGATTTTTTAGGGGACCCCCAAATTGTTTTATTTGTTGGTTTTCCGACCACTAAAGGGGTACCCTGAACAAAAATACCAAAGTTGACTTGCCTGGACCCTTTGTTTCCGCCACCTTGGAGCCTTGGAAGCTGTGTCTTCGGCCTAGGGCTTCAACTCCGAATCCAAACTGAAGTTTTTAAAGGGCCGCTTGTGAAAGTTTAACGCCTGGTTGAAGATTCAAAACATATCAGTTTGGTGTTATTTGGTGTCATTCCGTTCTTCCTAAAGCTGAGAGTGGAGGCAAGAGCTTGCAAGTTAGTTCCCTGTAGTTGTTTTGCGGCAGTTTCCACCACGTACCAGAGTCCTTTAGCGGAGCAGCCTCGAAGGAGGTGCAAACATTCTGTGTCGCCGCTGCTGGATACGGCTGCCCACGACTTTTACCCCCGGCTCAATGGCATGAGCGAGGCCACCTGAGAAAGAAGTTGGGGTTGTCTGACCTGTTTTTGCATGGTTCCCATGTTGCAAAAAGCAAAGCGGAAACCCAGCACTTGGGGAGATCCTTTGTGAGGAGCACACACAGTTCTTGAAGCTTGTCTTGCAGAAGTGGAGACAAACTGTAGGGGACAAACACCACTTGGTTGGCTGGGCCAAAAACCGACGCCATTGACCGCAACCGAGAAGCCGACAATGCGTGTGAACAACTCAGTCGCCCAAAGCCGACCTTTGGACCTGTTGGCTTCCCAAGTTTGATCCCTTTTTAGATGGCCCCAAAAGGTGAACTTGTTGTGTTTGGCTCCTTGGGGGTAAGTGAGACAAAGGTCCTGTGGCTGTATCATGCTTTGTGCCCATCTCAGCATTTCATCCGCATGGAGCCCGGCTCCAAGAGACAACTAGACGGACCCTGACCGAACTGGGGCATGGGGTCCCTCTGGTCGGCAAAAGGGTACCAATTGCTGCACCAGACACTTGATCCGTGGCCCAATCAAAGCAAGCTGAACCCTGTTGACCTGTTTTCACCCAAGGAAAATGCACTGAAACCCATTTCGGGGTCAAGTTCAAATTTCGGCAGGGGAGATCCTGTGTGAGTTAAGTCCTTTTGGCCTCATTGGTCCTGCAATGTTCTGGCCACGAAGCCGTCCAGCCGCTCGTGCTTGCTTCACGTCTCCGACAATTCCTCGAACTTAGGACCTCGGCTAAGCCCAAACATTTCGCCCAATGTCGTTTGCCCTGCAAGACCGGGATTTGCTGCTTGTTTGGCATGTCATAGCAACGGAACCAGATTTTGCAGCCGAAAACTCCATCGCCATGATGTGTTCCCTTTCCCGGACTATTGGCTTTGCTAGTTGAGTTTGCTTCGAATCGGGGAACGCCAGAACAGGTTGTTTCTCTTGGTTGCGTTTCCAAGAAACACCCAAAAGGTAACCCTAAGAAAAGCAACTTGAATGGATTTGTCCTAGCATAGGCTGTCTCTAACACAATCCTTCCTCATGCAAGATGGTCGTGGTTGCCCGTGTGCCAATATGGCCATGATTTTTCATAGGGAACCACCTCAAAGTGATAGGTGGACATGAATCCCAACCTAAATGATGTCCACCAAGGGTCCCTTATTAAAATTCATAGCCATATGGATTACAGATTCAGATTAGGCCCCCTCCTCAAAACCCAGACTGGTTTTGTTTTGACTAACCCAAAATTAGCAAAAAACATCTCCACCCAGATATCACACCCTTGGGAAACAAACAGTTGGATTTGTCTCAAAATAGGGGTATATAGGGGTACCACAATGGTTGGTTTCCTTTTGGCTTCCCTTTAAAACCAGCCCAAAAAGGGCATACCAACGCAAAATACACCACCCCCCTAAAAAGAAGACTACCAACCCAGGGTCAAAGCCAGATCACAGCCCCGGAGCTCAGTCGAACTTGCGCTTCAACCTGGGGCTCTTGCTGGCCCTGCGCAGCTCCAATCCGGATCTGCAGATCTACTTCGACCACGGGGCAGAGCACCAACGCCAGCTCCTGCGACAAAAAATGTACACTTGGGTGTGTCCTTTTTGTTGGGCTGGAGCCCCCAAAGTGGATGGTGTTCCTCTTACATAGTTGGGTGTGGTTCTTCTTTTTAGGTTGGACGCCCCCAAAATGGGTGGCCCCAAACAAAAAGGTACTGTCAAAAGGCTCCTGCGACGAACAATTGGGCCTCTCCATCACCCGGGTCCCAACAACGGCTTTTTCCCAGGTCCAAAATCCCCTTGGTGCGGTAACCAAGAAGCAGTGGGGGGGGGGGGGGCTGGCTGGCTTTGATATCGG